>PPJX02000005.1:0-270707 GCA_003705915.2 Lipomyces lipofer | reverse complement strand
CAAAAAAAAAAATATTTAGCGCCAACTTAAATGAACAATGATGACGAAAAAAGGAACTCCGTGAAGAAACCCATAAGAATTTATATAGTATATACAAGCGCTCAATAATGGCACACTCGTACAACAAAACCGCATTCTTCCTTCCGAATCATCTAACGACTGATGGCAGGGTCCTGCCGGACCGCCATCTACAAGGCTAATCCACAGTCGGTGTTGGCGTTGGTGTTGTTTGCGCGGGTGCCGGTGCCGGTGCAGACGATGGTCCCGCTCCATCCTCCGCCTGCTCCTGTGGCGCGCTGGCCGCGGCGGTGGTGGTCCTCGCATCCATAAACATCGGCGACGCCGCAGGCTCCTCTCCAGGGGGCACAGAGTATACGCCCTCTCCGACCGGCACGACATACTGCACCGTCGCGAGCGTAAGCCAGACGTTCTCTCTGATCTGGATTTGTTGGATGCCATTGGGAAGTTGACGCAGCGGGAGGAGTGCCCAACCTGCTGGGAGCTGGAATCCGGGCGGGAGGGTGACGGAGTCGTGTGGTTGGGTCGGGTTGGTGGCGGAGTCAGGGAGTATTCCTGGTGCCTCGGGGTGCGCATCACGCGCTGCTTGAGCTGCGATCGTAGCAACTTCGGCGGCTGCGGCTAACTCTGCATGTCTTAGTAGACCTTCCATATCGATGGGCGCGCCCGGTAGACCGTTTGCGGCTTGCGGTTGTTGCGGTGCTGCTGCTGCTGCTGCCGCCGGCGCTGCTGCTGACTCTTGAGCCGGTCGAGGTGACTGCGATTGGCGTTGGTGATTCGAATTCTCAATCACCGGTCTCCTGCACGTTGGACACCGCTGCTGCCGCTCTAGCCAGCTCCTTAGACACCCAAAATGCAGTACATGCCCGCATGGCAACTTCTTCGGCCGCAACCGGTCTGGCTGTGGATTTGTCGCCGACTCAGCGGCGTCGACGACTATCATCTCCTCCCGACAGATAATGCATGTCGTCTCGCGGGACACTTCCTCGGCCGTGGCGTCCGGGTAGCGTGAGTTCATCTGCGAGGTGGCTTGTCTGTAGCGCATGAAGTCGCGAATGCGGCTCATGAACGAGCGCATGGTAAGGTAGACGTCGCGGATGATGTGGAGGGGGAGGCCGTAGACTGTGAGGATGAGGAAAAAGAAGAGCATGTAGATTAGGAGCTTGACAAAGTCTACCCAAATTTTTAGCAACGGTACATAGGAGACTAGTGTAAACCCAATACGCACCTGTAACGAGATCGATATAGAACAAAAACTCGCCCTTGCGCTCCCATCCGTCGTCTTCCTCGTCATTTCTCGCAATTACGTGCCACTCGACGACGGTGAGAAGATACCTCGCAGTTGTGGTCATCGCCATGGTGAAGAGGATTGCAAACTCGAAAGCGAACATGGCCATCATGTTGGGCCCGTGGTTGAAAATGTCGTCTAGCGAGTACCGAATGAAGTAGGCATCTATGAAATTCAGAAGCGCAAGCGTCGTGCTCACTCGGACGTGGAAAACAACTGGGGATGGCAGAGCCGCTTGCTCCATCTATCAACGACTTTAGCCAATTGGAAATCACAGAGACAAACACATATGACGCCATACATATTCCACTCTATCCGACGCCAACCAATGGAATATCTTCAAAAACAGCAGCGCCGTAAACATGATCAGAAAGCGGGCGTCAAACTTGTCCCGAAAGATCGTCATGGCGAGACATGTCTCCGTCACGGCATACCACGTCTTCTCGTACAGATGTTCCAGCTCTATCACCCTTAGACTGCCGAACAAGATTGCCTGCACGAAACGACCGAAGAGAACGGTGACGAATGCGCCCAAATTCGCTAGTATCTATAGATAACGAGAGTTAGCCGGTCATTTCGCAGCCAAACAACCAAACGCGGCCAACATGCCATCAGACAAGCGTTACTCTGCGCGAGATAGACGCACGCGGAGTAGAAATTCGGCCGCCGCTGGAAAGCGGAGAGCACGACCGCCGACGCAAGTACGGTACTTGACTAAATTGAAAATGTCAGTAATGACCGCAGGCTGCGCCCATCAAAGACCGGACGTATTCTATTAAATCACGGCTGATCTTTCGGGACATTTGTAAAATGCACCAATATGAGCACTTACAGCGCCGTATGCGGCGAGACGCATATTCGGGCTAGACAGATTGAATATTCTCTAATCAAAACCAATCGGGAAAAGCAATTGAAAAAACCGAGGCCAGGTCTCGCAGTGATGCTTTTAATGCTGGTTGAGCAGGAGCGGGGGCGGGGGGAATGATGATGATATTACACAGTATGTTGGCTGCGGTGCGCGGAGTCGGTGTTGCTCACATTTCGGCGGACGACACTTGTTCACATCTAATCTTGCCCATTTATGGCGTAAATAAGCGGACAGGTGACATTTACATGACCCCTGAAAATGACCTTTTTTTGAGGTCCGCCGCCTCTGCAAATGATATAGTTCGCATATTGAACCTGCAGGATTCATTGCTTGTTGCAAATGCCCTTCCGCTTTCGGTTGCAAGCGCACAAGGCAGCATAGACAAGGCTGGATATGATGAACATACAGAGAAGATTCAGCGACGGCGATGTACGACGCCCTAGACGAGACACGGTCTGCGATCCAAGACTGAAGTTGAAATGAGCGGGAGCTTATATCTATCTAAGTTGACGGGTAGTATACAGATGTGGCACGCACCGTGCTCTTAGATGACTTCTCTGATGAACGACAATCTGAATAGCACGGATAGTTGTCGTCGCGCTAAAGAAAAACGGTATTCATTATTTATGTTTTGAATTATGGAATCCAGTTAAGCATATACAGGGATGCGTAAGTTTACATACAGATTTCGATCGAGTGGATTCAACAATCCCTGGAAAGAAACTGATTGTTGAATCATACGTCGTGTAGCTACACCTCAGCGAGGAGTGCTCTCAATCGAGCATAAATATGATCATGCGGGCTCGATTGGAGCGAATACAGGAAAAGTTCTCTGGAAGAATGGAATGGTATGCCCACTCAGATTGAGTAGACTGATATGCAGTATCAGAGGTATCAGAGGATATGAGGGTGAGGTTTTGCATGCACCATGTACTGTAATTAGGGGTTGGATACGATTTGCGAGCAATCGTAACTCGTAATCGAATAGTCTAATACGATTACTATACGATTGGTTGCAAAAGTCTACGATTAACTATACGGGCAATGACGTTGTTGCTCGTAAAAAATCGTATAGTTACTATGCACGTGAAGTCCTCAAGCTGCTTTAATTGGAAAAATTTGAGCATTAAATAGGGATAAAGATACAAATAGCATAATTACATATCCGCTTCTTTCGAGTATTGATCTGCAAGCAAAGTAAGTGTTCCCATAGTTCCTGACTCCATTGAATGCCTTCTTAAGCCTAGCAAGTCTCTCCCTTCACTGAATAACCTCTCAACCGGTACCTCAGAGGCTGGGATTGCAAATTAGTCCCTGGCTGCAGCTGCCATTTGCGGGTACTCTTCTTTATGACCTCTCGACCACCGTAACAGCCACCCCTCCTCAGTAGAAGCCACAGCTACTGTCTCTTCCTCAAAGTACTTGTCGATGTCTGATCGCAAAGCTCTTCGAGGCTCTAGCTTTAAGAGCATACGATACTCCAAAATGGGCTTCTCAACTCTTTGAATTGGTTCAGTACTCTCTGGCACCACAAGTGGATACTCTCTATGCAGCTTCTCTTTCATAGCCTCCACAATCAATTTCGTAGCCTCCCCATCTAGCTCAAGAGAGCTCTCAATAGTTGACTGTTAGCCACTGGCGAGCGAAACATTCTGCACCGGCTCCTCTCCTTCGAACCCATCATTCAATAGCAAGTAATCAACAGCTGGCTGGCGACGAGGACGTGTAAGAGGTTCCATATCGAAGGCGTCAATGCAACAGCATATGCATTAATGAGTAGGTAACTTACACCTAATTTTGATGATATTTCAGAGGACAAAGGTTTCCTGCTATTACCCTACCTTCCTAATGAGGAGTACGATTACTATACGATTTTATAGTACACTATACGATCACTTTACGATTAGAGCTTCATTTTTGCGATTAACTATACGATAATCTCAAAAGTTGACGGTACCGTAATCGTATCCACCCCTAAGTCTGTAATTCCACCTGCAGTTTCTTGTAAGCGTGTCTCGTGTTGTAGTGAGGTTTTATTTTCTATCATAATAGAGAAAGATTATATTTGAGATCGAAGAATGCTCCGAATTGTCTCACATCGATAGTTATGCCTGATATCTCATTGGCCACAGATAATACTCACGCTTTGTGGTGCTGAAGATATGCTTTGCGGTAACGGCTACTAGAATCTTTTGATTGCAACGGCTTTCGCGTGCAGTCCAAAGAATTCTGGTTTACCAACGGCTCTTTGTTACATAGCTCACTACGCTAGTCGAATCGCGAGCAACTTGTAATGCAAAATGCACGGTGTAGCATAACTTTTTGTCTAATTTCATTGGTAAGAGTGTCGTTTGCCGTATATAGAAGAAACTTTGCAATTGACCGAGGAGCCTAAGAGCCGTAAGAGCCGCACGACGTACCGTACCCGTGGCGGTGAAGCAGTTGTGTATGACCATGACGTAAGGAGAGCCTCTTGCCGTGCCGTCGAATCCCAGACATCGCTTATGCACTTTGTCCAACTCTTGCCAGTGTGTCTGCTGGCGCGGTCTGCAAACACATGACGGCTCCATTCTTCACTTCATTAAATTAGGAAATCATCATAGCCAAGAGGTGTCTTGTCGAATCCCCTACTTGAGGACGATATCTTGCTACCGCCGGACGAATGGATTCCGATGCAATGCACGAGGGGACGAGTCATCGAAGCGCATGGAACATACCAGGCGAGCGCCGATAATATTATTGTGCTTGGACCCTCACAATCTGACGTCCAAAAAAGGGACGAGACGTGAGAGGACCGCCGCGCATGGAAGTCGGACTGCGCCTCGCAAGGGTATTCTTAGAATTCAGGCGGTGCAGACCGCCTCGTCCGAACCCTGTGGCGCGCCGGCCGCCACGTTCCTGCGTTTTCCTTTTACTTCGCAAAAGCACATGGAATGGAATCGTGTGCCATTAAGTCGTCTAACTTGAAGATTGCGCCATATTTCTCCCTTTCTAACCTACAGACACCATCTCGGTGTGAAATAAGGCAGTGGAGCCAAGCGTTCAGGTGTATAAGGCCCATCAAGTATCGCACGAAAGCCACGGAGATCGTGGCTCGTTTTCTTCCACCCACTATATCCAAGAATAGAAGCTCCTTTATATATTGTGGCGCAAGGCGCCGGCGATGATGCAATGCCAAGATTGCTGTGCCATGCTCAGTGCAGGAGCATCCAGATTGGTGACTGCTGGCACTGTTCAACATAGGGCAATAGCGGCGGAGGTACCGTCAAACCCTAGTCGATGTGTCGAACCGAAAACTCTAACGGACCTACATTGACTACATTCGGTAGTTGTAACCTAATCCTCGTAAGGGGACCTGAACCGGTGCCAAAATATTCGCCACAGCACGGCACGCGGTCAAAGCCTCTTGGCGCCACATTATGACAGGCGCCTCACCAGCAGAGCCGGGCGCCGCGCGTGGCTCACGTCAGAATCCTTTACAACACCGGGAGGCTCAACATCCAATCGCCGCGCATCTAAACGGCGTCGACTCTTCTCCAATTGGTCATAATACTGAAGGATTTGTGTTTGAAGGGGTCCTCTCGGATGTGCCCAATCTAGTTTGTGGTCGCTTGTCCGGATCTTGCTACCCGATCGATTGAAGCGAGCA
This sequence comes from Lipomyces lipofer, assembly GCA_003705915.2. NCBI lineage: Eukaryota > Fungi > Ascomycota > Lipomycetes > Lipomycetales > Lipomycetaceae > Lipomyces > Lipomyces lipofer. Next base: position 264,884 of record PPJX02000005.1, on the reverse strand, counting down.
TTCGGCGAATAGGCGACATACGTTTAATGCTTATTGCAATCCGGGGTAGATATCGCGCCGTTGTCGCGCACTTGGTCTGCGTTAACCTACATTGACACATCATCATGGGCATCGCCATCGTTAAATTTTTGCCTCCATTGACTATTCAATAAACCAAGAATCCATCCAAGAATCGACTCCGTCCTTTTACCTTTATGAAATATAGCGACGTTGATTGGGTATTTCAAGTGAGTAAAATATATGGGATATGATGCAGGTGAAGTTGTAAGCCAAAATAACAGTCAAGAACACATCGTATATTGTTTATATGTACGCGATAAGGGTGAAGAGATTTCAAGCTGCTGATCTCGAGCCGTTTCCACTTATCTATCGATGGGAGAAAAGCAAGCAAGACTATACCGCGGACAATGCTCAGGGCAGCCTCAGATAAATCCATTCGCGGACATTAGGTCTCGAATCTGCGTCCGCGAAAGTAGGTCTTGCTGCGCCCGTCCTTCCCCGCGCCGTTCGCCTGCGCCACCGTTGGCGGGGCTGCGAGTAAACTCCGCCGGTCGTCAATTCACATATACTGGTATAGTGAGAATATGTGAAATAAAATATATGGATTAAACGGTGTGAAACCCGTTGCGCATGGCGATAGTCGTGTGTCTGCCAAAGTGACTGTACTAAGGTATCGCTGAAAGCAGGCGCGCCGCCCTAAAACGGGCCTAACGGCATCAACTTTCAAGATCGTCGCCCAGGCGCCGTTGGCTGTCGCCGACCTCGATTAACTAACACCCACCACACGGCTAAGGGAAATGCTGTGTAAAAGTGTGTCCCGCCTTTCCAAGCGCCGCACACTTACGCTTCGTTTGGTCCGGGCGAGTCGATGCGATCTGTATCTGCACCTGGCTCGCTTGGTAAAACGGACTAACTTCTAGCGACGAGGTTCCATAAGCGAGTACCAGAGCATCGGCTCATGGAAAGGTCTATGGGGAGAACATTGAACGCTACTTCAATTACGTACATTCCACATCGTGAGTGTTGGAGGGGCTGTCGTGTGGGCTATATTACTCCGACAACCCTCCCTCCTCTCCCCTCCCCTGTGCCAGACAGCTCCTGGTCTTCATTGAATCAAGCAACCCTCATAGCAGGAGACACTCTCAGATCTCGTCAACTTATATCTGTATTTCCAGGTGGATCCGCCACTTCACTCGCCCAGGTCATCAAGTACAGCTTCCGCGTGTTCGTCTTCTAAGTTTAATTTCTGCCTCCACCTTGTTGCCGCGTCTCTAACGTTGCGTTATCCTCCAGGCAATATAACTGAACTGAACTGAACCGAACCGAACCGAACCGCACAGAGCGGCGCCACAAGCACCGCCTTTGCACCGCCGCCGAGGCTTGTCAGGTACGCTTGCGCCGCGCCGTTGGCATCCGTACGCCTAAACGATCTCGCATCTTGCGGGATTCGAACCCCGGCGCCCCACACGAGCAGCGTCCTCGCTTCGCCGTTAGCTTCCCCGAAATCGGCCATAACTTGCGTCCACCGAGGGAGCATACATATTCTCAGTCACGCCCACCCACTCGCACCCACACATCACCAACACTGCCACCGCGCTCCTGCGACTGCGACTCCCACTGCCACTGCCACTGTATAGACTCCGCCTCACACAGCCGGCGCTGGCGACAGTGACGGCGCTATTACCCCGTGCCCTGTCTTCACCTCATCGCATCGTCCGCACACTATTTCATGGCAGAGTCCTTATATGGTTCACCTTGGTTTTTATTTTTAAAATTCGTCGATATACTTTTTCATCACTTTCCATCTTGGGTCTGGACTACCAACTTCTTCCTCTTCCATCTGCTGTTCTTTGGATCAGGGGTAGTAGTAAATGCAGCCGCACTCTCAGGGTCTTCACTGTTAAAGGCATATAATATTCCCACAACACCCCGTCGTTAAATCGAAGTCCGCTCCTTTGGGAACATTTATATATCCTGTCGTGATCGTCTTGAATAGTTCCTTTTTCAGAGCCACATCCATAGAAGGTATTGTCATCCCGGGCCCTCCCACTCCCTTGATCACCGTTGCGCGTCCTCACTAACACACGACAGACTTTTTCGCCAATGATGTCGTCACAGCGTCCTCCGTCGTCTGATTTCCCACCGCTCTTCCACCGCCCAATCACCCCACAACTGCAACAACAGGACGAACCACACCGTCAGCAGCAGCAGCAGCAGCAGCAGCAGCAACAACAACAACAACAACAACAACAACAACAACAACAACAAAACCAAGATATTTTCCTCGACATGTTCTCCGCCACGGCACATACCGGCATAAATATCATCCCCTCGACGCCACTCTCCGCATCGGCGGGGTACACCTTCTCCCCACAGCCGCAGCAGCATGTCATCGTCGATGACATGTCACGCGCTGTTCAGGCAATTCAATCACCGCGATCGAATTCGCTGTCGCCCCACAATGTGTCAATATCGCGGTCGCATTCGACGGCCCTGGCATTGGACCGCCCCGAGGACGGGTGTATTAGTCAAGATATGTTGGAACAGAACTACTCATATATTGATCCGTCAACTTTGCAGTTGCAGTTGACGACGGATAGTTTCATGGGGTACGAGTCGCAGGGTCAACAGTTAGCAGTAGACGAAATGCTGGTACCTCCGCCGCAGAGTGGTAGTCTACAACAGGAGCAGATATTGGCGCCGAATTCGCCGAATGGTAGAGGATACCTCATGGACATGTTCGGCGTGTACAGGTCACCTTCGCCAGCGCTTTCCGTCACCACGACATCGAGTCCGCACTTGTCAGACGACGGCTCCGTAGGCGGGAGCACTGCGACGATATACCAAACCGCAGCGGCCCCAACACAGCAGACAACATTCAACCGCCTGACGTCCATGCCTCTATACGATGTCGAATCGGTCTCGCCTTTAACCACCATGCCTTCCTATTCCATAATGTCTGGCCTGCAGTGTCTGAACGTCACCCAACAGCCAACATCGTCGCAGCAGCAAGAATCATCAACAAACATGCATCCTCCCGTATTTCCGGCCCAGTCATCCTCATATGGCTCACCACTCTCTCTCCAAATCGACACCTCCGGCCCGTCCCCGAACAGCGGGTCAGACAGCATCTTCCCTTCACACGAGTATACCCGCCGCGCACACTCCGACGTCACGGACCTTGCATCGACATCCTCCAAGCGCACCCAAGACGAAAGCAGCATCTCCCCAGTCGCCGACTCCTCCTCGTCCTCATCATCATACATCCATAAACGCATCACCACCCAACGCCGCTCAGTTCCCTCCTCATCCTCCTCGCCCTCGTCCTCCACCAACATCACCACCACCACAAGATATGACGGCAAAAAGGAATGTCACATCTGCAAGAAACGATTTAAGAAGCTCGACGATCACTTGTGGACGCACTCGCCTCAGCCCAAACCCCATAAATGCCGCGCGGGGTTCACGCGAGACCGGCAGCCCACCTGCCAGTATGTGACGATCGGGTTCGCCCGGGCGGCGGACCGGAACAGGCACGAGCTCAAGCATTTCACAGGCAGGTTCCTGTGTCCGTTCGGTATTGAGAACTGCAGGCTCGGAGGGGAGAGGTTTGGAAGATTGGACACGTTTAAGAGGCACCTAAAGACGGTGCACGGGGGTGCTGTTGCGGAGAGAGGCGGTTCGAGCGTGAAGACGAGTCCGTCTGGTGACAGTACTGGAGGTAGACAGAGGCGTCGGCAGCGGCATCCGAAGGTGTCGGCATCGGACAAGAAGTTGGAATGCGAAAATTGCAAGAAGGTGTACTATGGCATAGAGGTGTTCGTAGGACACTTGAATGAATGCACTTACGCGATCATGCATCCGGAGGAGTCAGAAAATGCAGAGTTGGGGAATGATGACTCAGAGTAGAAAGAAATACATGCAATTGTTCTTGTATTTTATTGGTACATACATTCGATTCTTGTGACGATTTGGTTGTTCATGTATATTTGCACGTTCATTTGATGCTCTGGCAACACATCGGGTTTTCCAGTTGTCGTGAGAGCTGAGGCTTGAGGGCTTCTATAGCATATTGTGAGATATATATATACGGTAGTAAATACATACAGGCATTATAGAGCAAGTAAGCATCAATCTTGAAATTAGTGGCAAAGGCATATTTCGTTGAGAGTGCCAGTGCCATTTTCAACACCATGATTTTGAACACCCTGATTTCTTAATACTTCTCTAAACCGTTATGGCTTTACAAACGAGAAATAGATAATATATAGGACTCCAAAATCGCGTAAATGTCCAAAAATTTATAATAGAATCGACAGGGCAACTATGTGGAATATGTAGTCGTAGATTATGCCGCACCCCTCCCCCCGGACCATCTCGAAAATGCATAATCATCGCAACTTGTCGCGTTAAAGGCATACTTTACACATTCACTGTATCAGTACCCTTCCAACAAAATTATGGACCATTCCTATGATAAAATATTACTACGCAAACAAAAGAAAGTGCAAGTCTTGAAACGCGCACTCAATTGAAAAGTTTCTGATGGGATATAATAATACTGTTTTCAATTAGTTTTGCTCGTTACATTATCCACCAACGATGCAGATTATCACATATATGGCACAGAACAAATGCAAACTCATCAAATACTTAAAATGTCCAAAATCAAATACAGTACAAGCATATCCTGAAAAAAAAAAAAAAAAAGATTTAAATCCTCCAATTGCCCCTTTAACTCCCATTACCATCATACATGAATAATCAACCAGTAGCCGCTGTAACTGATGCACTCGCCTCCTTAATTGTCTCAATTGCATGCTTTTCTAGCGTGCTTATTTCCAGCAGGGCGTTTTCTCTCCTGACAACACCCTCTGCTATCGTAATCAGCTGGTCGAGATCAGATCGTAGCTTCTTTGCGAATTCCAGCTTCTTCTGTTCCTGCTCGGGTGTAAAGACCTTGTCGGACATAGACTTGAAAGACGTATTAGTACGACATAGACTACAAGAACGTAGCAAACCAAACGCATACCTCCAAGGCAACCTGCAACCTCTTCAGCAGCGTAGCACCCCGTCGAATCTCCAATTTCAGAGTCCAGTATCGGCACACCGACGACACATACTCCTTCCGATTCCGTATCCCAAACTTATTTATCCGCTCGCAAAGTTTCTTGTAAATAATATGAGGAACGATCGGCGCGCCCGAGTTGGTCTTCCAAATAACTTTAGTACCTTCCCGTTTATCTAGATCCTCGCCCGTCGTTGACGCCGTCAAATTCGACAAATTCAACTTTATCCGTGGCAAGTCATTCTTCTGTAACTCGTGCATCTGCGGCTGCAACTCAGTGGTCATTGACAGCGCACTCGCCTGCGCGTCCGGATATTCCCTAGCTCCCAATGTCGTACTATAAAATGCTTGCGCCCGCGCCACAGATGCCTTCAAGTCATGTTCCCTCGCATACTCCTCATTACAATGCCGCTCGCAAAATGCCTCCAATAAATCATAGTCCTCGAAGCACGCCGCGACAGACTGGCTGCGCATCCGGAGCTGAAGCCCAGCGCTCCGCGCGCAAGGGACGTGGAACGCCGTGAAGCAGCTCCTGTTCATACACTGAATGCATGCGCCTGTCTTTTGCTTGCAGATGTAGCACAGGAGTTTCCAGCGCTGACGAGGAACGCGAGACACACCCTCGACAGGCTCCATATAGACTGTGTTGCCGATGCTGATTTCGGGGATCCAGAGCGCGCAGACGAGGTGTGCCCAGTGGCCGAGGTCGGTTTGTTTGAACGCGCCGGCTTTGTAGGGGCAGAAGACGCAGGACTGGAAAGCCATGCTAGGTCAGCGCTTGCATAATTAGACTGATGAATATGACATACCACAACCCGCCGCGGTCCAGACAAGCAACGTCGACAAAGCCACTGTCCTTCAGGAATAAATGGTACGCCGTAGCAGTCCTGATGCACGGCCACATTACATCCGTCGCAAAACACAATCGCGTTACTGTTCTCGCATTCGCCGTCATCGCATATCGCGCACTTCGAGTCGTCGTTCTCATTCAGCGCGTCTTTCACAGTCGGCTTGGTTTTCGGGATGCGGATTTGCAGCGCGAACCACTCTTTCTCGAGCATGGTCATGGTAACTTCAAATAGAAGGCGGGAAATTGGGGTGGCAGAGTATTTCTTTCTTCGCTCTTCATTAAGAATCATAAGGAACTGATCATCTGTCGTCACGCGTTAGCTTAGTCTGTCATCAACCATAACCCATTTATTCAACGTACCCTGCTCATCCATATCATACTCAATCGTATTCCGATCATCGGGCTCCATATCTATCTTCTCTGACCGAATATACTGGGCCGGCAACTCAAACCTCTCGCTCCTCAGCGACCCAATAATCTCGACCATTTCAGACGGCAAATCATCCAGCCCATCATTTACTATTCGCTTTGACCGCGCGACAGTCCGAAATACCGGCTTGTTAACGGCAATCGTCGTTCCCGCACGTGGGCTACCATTTGCCTTGCGAAGTCGTCCCCGCTGCTGTCCATGGTGCTGCACAGTCGTCCCGTTAGTGAAACCCGTATTCCTGGAAGGTAGTCCATCCACGTCGTCCGCGTCCAGTAGCTCCAAGGCGACGTCGACGTCCAAATCGGGGTGAAACTCCAAATACGACCGTTCTTCTCTCGGTTTCTCCTCAAGCAGCGGCGCAGCCGCTGACTTCGACACCGGCGGAGGCGACCGTGTTCTCGTTCTGCGTTGGCCAGATGCGGCACGCTGCCCCGGCGAATGCGATCTGAACTGTCTCTCGGGCCGCCGGCAGATCACGGTATCATGCCGGCTTGTGCCGTTCCCCGTGGCGAGCTGCCTCAGACGCAGTAGCGGCGGCGAACTCTCTTTATCCATGGCTGACAATGCACATGCATGCTAAAGCAAAGCAGTATGAGGAGCGCACGCTGAAGTACGCGTTCTTCCTTATGATGAGGATAGATATAAGGCAGCGTGGTATGGACGTTGGAGGACGTGAAATAACGCAACGGTTGTTTCGACGCGAGAAGGCTTAAAAAGAAGGCGACGCGATGAGGACACTTTCGAGAACTCCGCGCTAAGCTTTTTGGGACTAAAGTCAGGGTAACCGTTTTGCGTTCCCAGCTGACACTTCTACAATGGTATCTGCGCAATTGCTGTGACATTTAGCACTCCGCCATCGGCTGGCGTTCAGTACAATTTTTTTTTCAGGCGTTTGAAGGTTCGAGATCGTATAAACTTTGTGAAAATCATTCCCGCTTCGCCAATTGCGGGTTCTTCATTCTCCAACCTTTCAGCCTCTTGATATTAGAGCTGGGTGTCCAATACTCTTCTAATCGTTGGATCAACAGTGTTTCTTCAATAATGTTGCGCCGCGGGGTTTCGGGCGCCAGAACCTTCAACATGACCTGTAACCTGAAATATCAAGTTTCCAACAGCTCCCGTCTCGCTCTGACCAGGCCGTCGTATTCCTTCATTCTCTCACACCTCACGACAGATACCGCAGCATCCGAGGGCCTAGCGGCCCGATACTCGACCAGTTCGCGGTCAACCCCGCTACTCCGGTCACCCTGGAGGCAGAAGCAGACCTCACCGACAGGCGGTCCGCCATCTTTCCGAAGCGCCCTGCCTGTCCTTAAGAATGGTGCGTCAGCCGAAAACTTGATGATCGCGCGGTTATTCCACTCCTCACGGACTGTATTCGCTGGTGACGATGAGCAGAACAACCGGCCACACAAGTCACCGTACCAGATTTTTGTCGACACGTTCAGGGAGGAGTGGAACAAGTCGAAGGAGCTTCAGGACAACATCAAAGCACTCCAAGACGAGACTGGGAGGATGGCCGAGAGCGATGCGTACAGGAAGGCGAAGGAGGCCTATGATAAAGCTAAGGTATGTCTATGGCTGATGAGCGGTTTATAGTGTGAAACCTTGTTTGCTGATTGGCGTAGTCCGGAACAAATGCAGCTTCTTCCATGACTGCGAAGTCTTTCAAAAAGGCTGGAAAGGTTGTAGGTTCTGCGGCATCGACGGCGTGGGAGTCACCGATCGTGAAGACGACGCGAACCGCCGTAAACACGACCACAGAGCATCTCGACAAGGCTACAGCCCCAATCAGGGAGACGAAGATTTACAAAGAGGTCAAAGAGGTCATAGACGATGGCAGCAGTCGTCGGTATGGTGGCTTTGAGGAGAGAGAACTACGGCGAAAGCGCAGGATTGAGCAGGAGGCTAAGCGACGCCAGAAGGACCTGAAAAGCGGAGTTGTGTCATCTAATAAGCAGGTGGAAGAGAATCCTAAGTATGCTATTCACTGTTGATAGCTAGCTTAATGAGAAATTCGCTAATATTGCAACAGCGCCGGTGCGAACATTGTTGTTCATAAGGATGCGGCGTGGAAATCGTCATGGGAGAACTCGAGTGTTTTCCAGTCTCTTATCTCGATCAAGCAGAGGATAGACGAGTCAGATAATGCCTTCATATCCGGAGTTAGGGGCTTCACCCAGCGGATAGGTAACTTTTTCGCTGAAACGGAATTTGCCCAGGTAATGCGCATGCTTAAAGAGATGGACCCGTCCTTCAATGTGGAGTCGTTCCTCGGTGAGGCCAGAGAATACATTCTGCCAGAGGTCATTGATGCCTACGTAAAGGGAGACGACGAGATCCTGAAGCGGTGGCTTTCGGAGGCTCCGTACAATATCTGGGCGGCCTCGGCAAAGCAGTTCCGGGAAGCGAGTCTAATATCTGCTGGTCGTGTCCTGGATATAAGAGGAGTTGACATCGCCAGTGCCAAGATATTACCGCCTTCCGACGTACCGGTTTTGGTTATAAGTTGTCGCGCACAAGAGGTTCACATATACAAGGACATGAAGACCGGTGAGTTGGCTGCCGGTACAGAGGATCACATTCAACAAAGCACATATGCCATGGTCATAACACTCATCAAGGAGGAGATGGATGACCCAGAAACAAAGGGATGGAGAATATTAGAACTGGTCAGAGGTCAGACTAGGGATTGGACTTAGAAGATTGCATGAATATTTGAGACTATACAAAAAAAAAATTGTTTGGTCTCGTCATAAACTGAAGCCATGATCGCACAATTCAGTCATCTGTATATAGTACACTTTGTAATATGTTTCCACTTAATAAGTTTCCCCTGGATTATCTGCCAGCGCCTTTGTCCAATCAAATTTATCCCATATTTGGCTGAATCCTTTTAGCCTTGGGTCCGCCTCGCGCTTCCATCTTGATTGTCTCTTGATGACGTCTGGCTCCAATTCAAGCATTCCGCCTATGACTTCTCTTGCAAACAGGTCGCCTTTCGGCCATCGATCTGAATCTTCAATTACATGGCCATATCCACCGTCGAGCGTAAACCAAACGTGAAAGTACGAAACCTCCTTAACGAGACTCTGCCTAAAAGCCTGACGACCCAACCGTCCCTTGGTAGCTCGGTTGAGAGTATCTATGATCTTTTGGTGAGAGCTCCATTCTTCATCAGATGAGAGTATTGCTTCCTTGAAGAATGCTGGCGCCGTATCGGATATGTCATACGGAAGAGGTACGGCCTCAATAGCAGCATGCCGTCGGCGATTCAACGAGGAGGCATTTTCGTAGAATATAATGCCCCTGTTTTGCGATTGGTACATTCTAATCAAGCATTTCATAAAGTTCTACGATATCCAAGTTAGAGACCGTGAATCAACCACGTAAAAGAAGTAGTTCGAAATAAATGGCATACCCTGATTTCCTCCCATTCGTCGTCGTCGCATTCGAGAGTGCATCGTCTGTGGGCCATGGGCACGATAGTGGCAGCTCCAGGGCTAAGCTGTGGCATTGTTGGAAGAGATAGGTAGACTCGAGTTCCGAGCGAGACAACTGGAGCGATAGGAGGAGCATTCTCAGACTGGCAAAGAGGACAAGAATCAAGTATGTTGTTAAGCCTCCTAACTTCATCAATTGCTATGTTCTTCAGATCGATCTGATTACGCTGGATACGTTGCGCAAGTTTATCTGCATTTTCATCCATATAATCCAAGTCGTCCTTGTACTTTTTGTCTCGACCAATCCGCTCGGCAAGAAGACGACCTTCGCCACCATTCACCAGACCTCTTGTCCGCTTCTCTTCTGCAACCATGTCTGCAATGGTCATCTCAGACTCTGACTTTCCCGCCGCGTTTGCCGAGAGTAATCCTCTGGTGTCCATGATGGAGAGCACCTCAACTCGATCGCCAGACTCCTCTGCATTGCTGGCAAGCAGAGCCATGGCATCGTCGTACTCTTTCTGCAGCTGATCGGCATTGGGCGCGCGACGTAACTTTGCTTTCAGATAATTCGCTTTCATTTTATTCAACGTCGTCTCGTCGATTGTTGCTGCTGAACGTGAGCCTGATTCTCCAGAAATTGGACTGATCCTCGTTTGGTCCGACTGTGACTTATGTGGCCGATCTACTCCTGATCGCTGCTCTACTATATTTTCTGTGGACGGCGCTGATGTAGAGGAGCTTACAAAGTATGGATCATTGGCAGATCGCGGCTTTCTGTCGGGCAAGATGCTTTTCCGTTGTCTCTCGTTTCCTTCGCTAGCCGGTGCCGCCAAAGAGCCAAAATCAAAGCTGTCTTCTTCATCATTCTTAGTCGAATCTAACATCCACGAGTCCCTATGCGCCTCCTTTGAATTAGGAAATGTTGCAGTAACAGCAGGCATTTCAACCCATTCACCATCGCCGTCATCGTCATCGTCATCGTCACTCTGGCGACCATCACTGTCTTCACTACTATCACCTTCAATATCAAACTTCTGCTTGCGCTGCGACCGAGTCTTTCGAGAGATCTTTCGTAGATCATCCTCATCGTCGTCATCGTTTCGATGCCGCTTGGTCGGAATTCGGTCGACTTTGTCATCATCTCGCCTATTTCGAAATTCTCTCGAGCGATCGTTATCGTGAGATAAGTGACTATGGTGCCTATGGCTATCATGACTATTTCGAGAGGAGCTGTGGTGAGATCTGTGCGATTTGTGTCGGTCGTCATATCGATTCGACGATTCGTGTCGGTGATTGCTGTGGTGCCGATTGCTCGTTGATTCACCTTCCACCGAACCGGAAATCCGGTCACCCATGATCCCAGTTCACAATATATAAATTTATTTTCGATGGAAAAGCTTTATAGTGCTGTAGGGCTAATACGGTCTCCGCCGGCGAGGTCGAGCAAAGCCGTGATGATGTCTGATGGTAGCTCCCAATATTTTTTTGGCGATGACCTTCACAGCTTTATTTCATCTCGTTCTGCTCAGCCGACCGCCACAGTCCCCACTATTTTATCCTCTCGGTTAAGTTTTATCTCGCTTAGACGTATACAATTATAAATGTCGAAATACTGGTGTAAACCATGCAGAACTGTACGTGTCTTATTATTCTACTATTTTGCATGCACTATAGAGCGAGAACTAACTTTCACTGATCAAACTAGTTCGTTCTCGACACCAAGCTCGGTCGATCACAACATGAAGCCTCGATGCGACACAAGTCCGCGATGGATCGAAATCTCCGAGACCTTCATAGACAAAAGATGCAAACTCAGCGTCAATCCCGCGATGCTCAGCGTGTATTGGCGAATATAGAGCGAGCGGTTGGCACTTCATCATCAACGGCAACGACATCCTCATCACCAGCTGTTGGTCATGCGCGGCCGGGCGTGCGGGTTCCTGCACCGCCTGCAAGTGCTCCGTACGGGACGTCGAGCTACCAAGCGGTACATTCGAAGAACAGGGCCACCACCGGAGCGGTTGGAAAGACTACGAGTGCGACGCAGCCGAAGCCTATGAGCGCAAATCGAATCACTAAAACGCAGCACACGTCTTCGAGTTCCTTCAATAATAAGAAGCGCTAAAGTATAGATATACTACTGAAGACGGCTTACGGTTTATCAATCATCGTCACTGGAGCAGAAGAGGTCAGGTATAGGCTGTCAGCTTCGGGTTTCGACATTGCCCAGTGCCACCGAGGATTGCGAAGACATAACTATGAGCGGTGATGGTCACAACTTATGTAGAAACCTATAGCACAGTTCAATGGATCGTCATCCATTATAACGATGCGAAATGTATGCCAGCTGTCCTCCTTTATGTCCATCTCTGTCATGGGAAGCGAATTTAATTTTGGCATCGTTATCAGGAGCGGTGTTCGTGGACACAATTTATTATTTGGATATTGAATTTATTAAGAAGGTGCTAAATGCAATTTTAACTTATTATCTCACTCACGCAAGTAATAAATCTACAAATCTTGATAACATACAAAACTCAACTAACCAAAATCGCACTGTAGCCTTGTCCATAATGCGAGTCCAAAGTATAAACACAATGTCTCTTCACTTTAAGTTATTATTTCGCCGAACAACATTCTTTACAGTTTCCCAGTCATTGGTATCGGGGAAGTCCAAAATCAGAATGCCACAACTTCCAGAGAATTTATTGAGTGCCACATCAATGCTACCCTGAACCGCACGCGCGACATCTTTCGGCCAGCAGTTCGGATTCCAGAAATTCGCTGCTGAAGTGAAGTTGACAAAAAGAGTCGGAGAGTTGGCCTGGCTAGCCCGCAGAATATGTGAAGCGACATACTCGGACTTCTTCCCAATCATATCAAATGACTTGAGTTCGCAAAAGTCTTGCACGGCAAGAGCGGCGCCATCGATGCTGTCCTCTCCGGTGGTGTTGTACCTCCAAGTGGTCGCTGGAAAACCAAGAACATCGCGCTTGTCGGTATCACATCCAAAGCGTCGGAACAGAATAGCCTTGCCACGAGCTTCCCCGAGATTAGGTATCCGCGGTGCCAAGAACCACTTGTCCCTGGAATTCTGAAGATATCCATCCCAAAGGATCCTCGAAAGCTCATTCTCTGCCCATGTAAACGGTCCCTCGTTCTTCAATGACACGATAACAGTCTCACGAGGGTGTCTCGACAAGAAGTCGAAGATGGTCCGAAGCACGGCGGAGAGCTTTATCGGGCGAAAGATAGAGACAGGGAATATTCCGTGCACAATCTGAAGATCATTTGGGGAAAACGAGCAATGCCAAGTATATGGCTTAGACAAACGCAAGTCGAAGAATCGAATGCCGTTTTCCAGTTGCATTTCGATAGAAGATCTCTGGCATCGGACAGTAGGAACTGCACCAAGTCATTAGCGACCAAAGATACAAGCAGATGTCTCGACGTATTCATAGACCTAGAGAGTGCACTTAAATCTACTTACAGGATATGTGATAAGCGGCAGAGTTGTGGGTTCCTGGAATTGACAGAACTGAGACCGACAGAGAGTCAGGGAACGAAGACATCCACTCGACCAGATTGAGGTCTGATCCCGCCGAACTTGGCGCCATTTTAGTCGCTATGGATGAGTTACAGGGGTATTGTCGAAAATCAGCGCCGGAAGTATTTCTCCCGCAAAATTCGAGGCTCTTGGTCGTGTGACGACGTGATGAAAGGTTTCGAGCAGAGGAATCGAAGATGCAGCGATTCAGGAAACTCACTTTCTATTTTCAGCCATACACTAAAGGAACGCGTGTGAATCACCATACATGCAATCGGAAAAATATAATCGTTTCCATTTCCTCTGACGTGGGATACTGTATATATGGTACTTAGAGACTTCGAGGTCCGTTGTGCACTTCAAGATTCAAGTTGTCCCCTGGCCGTTCTGTCCGCTCCCCGACGCCGAATGTCGATTGAGGGCTAGGGCAAATAAAGACGAATCGAATTTACGTCACCAAAAATCGAGAATCAACGACCTCCCACGGCATTCAGATCCAACAGTGTACGCGTCCCGATCTTTTATATCTAGGACAGCATATGAGTCCCAGGATCATGAGCTCGATGAGATCGGGTACATGCAACTGGATAAATCTAACAATGTCGACCTCTCAATTTCACAACAGCCAAAGTAGTAGGGATCTCAGAATCGCACGCAGGGGACACTTTACGAACCGATTATCTTTCTAGATTAGATGCGCTGTTATGAGGAAAGATGGACTGTTGTCTCTGAGGATCAAGAGAGAACGTTTTAATCTGTCAACGGATAACATATGGTGCTCTACCTGCACACATCGACTGAGACATGCACTCTAAGGCATGATCGCTATTATGCAATTCGCGTTGGAAATATGATCTCAAAAGGCTACGCCGCCGATATCGGGTCTCGTCCCCGAGGAAACAACATCCAAGCGATCACTATAAGGTACTAAATAACTTTCGTTGCACATCGCAATGTAACTGATATATTGGACCATATCAACTATGCACGTCTAGATACATGGAAACTAGCTCCACTTCAGGCTAGACCTCAGACTAGGCTATAGTATGGAAATGAAGACCGATCGCAGTATCAGAACCCTGATCAGACAGAGCAGACGTCTTGCATGGACTGCGTGAATCATGTAAAAATACAAGAACCTACTGGTCAAAACGATGAACAGGATCGGTCCTAGTAAACGGCGGCATCCATCTTGGGGAAGGAATTCAATGAAGTCGAATCGTAAACTCCTATAATGCATCGCCTGATCAAAGAGAGGGAAAAGCAGGAGAAAGTAAAATACCGTCAGCTGTATTAACGGTCAGAAGAATCATTTTCGCCAAGGGGCTCCGTAACTACTGTGAAACTTAAGATTGCTGAAGATGTCGAAAGTCTACAAACCAGACTCAGATTGCTGAGAACTTCCGCAAATAGAGACCGATAGCCATTACTTAACGAATTGACAATTCCGTGAATGTACTGAGAAGATAAAACATTCAAGCTCGCGAAGTTACAGTCACTTACTGTTCTCGAATTGAGCGTGGAATAGTCATAGACAAGATCCTTCTCGATCGATTGTATTGGCGGACCGAGAAGCGAGCGTCCATTCCTGTCGTAAGATGCAATCTCCACTAAATTCTCATTACATACCAAAAATAGTTGCGAATTCGAGAATGGCCCAGCTAATTGCTCATAACAGTTGCATTCGCCTCATACCCGGGATTGGCTATTGAAATTCGCCCGTAAATCAAGATAATAACCTACTTCAATACACCAATGATTAACCGTCTGCCGATGTAATTGATGGAAAACAAGAGTTCTTTTCATCATTGGAATGCTTGCCACAAAGTTGCAAGAATTTCGCATGCATCTCTTCTTCCTGCTGTAATTGCATTCCTCGTTCCCTATGCTAACAAGACGAACTGCCGAAACTCAAATCCGGCAAGGCTGATGGTCGGCTAGAATAAGATCCCATACACGCCTACCGAAATGGCCATGGTCATATTCAAAGGATGGATGGTAGCGATGCTCTCGAAATAAAATGCGGATTTGGACTCCATATTTCCGCGGGCTTTTGGGAGGTAAATCACCGTAACTCGTTGTATGAAGCGTTACGGGCTGCATGCCGATCCAAGGGAAAGGAGGCGAGCTGGCGTTCTGATTGCGTCCAAGTGCAATTATGATGGCGACATTGAATCAAGGAAATGCTATCCGCAGCCTCTCACGATTGGCTCGTTATATAACTCTGATAAATTGCCGACGCCTGACGATCACTGCCTTAGTACGTTACGAAGGGATCCTCCGTTTGAGAATGAGAAGCTCTTATCCAGTGATAAACATGCGTACGAAGATCTTCCCAGACGTCATTTCTTCTTTCTGCTTTTCTTGCTTTGAACTCACTCGGCGATGCAACACCCAATCAAGCTTGAAATTTCAGTGTTGACGTGGTGAAATTCGGCCACCGCAAAATACACGGATAGTTCCACAGTACACGTACTCCAGCGTCGCCGTGAGAGTTCGCCCACCCAAAAAAAACGAATCCTGCTTACAGCTGCAAGATGCCGTGCGGCCAAGGACACATCAATTAATTAAAATGCCTCGTAGTTGGACTTGCCTTTCATACTGATTGCTACACAGTAACGGAGTGGAAACGATCGCTCGTGAACTTATATGGAAGGTATGTGCCGTACACAAAACAAACATTTACCAAATTTTATGGCAATCGATTGGGCTTCCTGGTGGCGGGAGCTAAGATGGTAAAGTTTGCTATATTTTACTGCCACCACACGTATGCTCCACATACGTAGACATTTCAATAATAAAAATATCTAGCGTCTGCGGAAACCGCCTGTGCGATTGTATTCAACTGCATTAATTGGGGGTCGATTCCATCCTTCCTGCGTATCTGCAATTGTTCACCTCGGCATCCTCCAGTAAAAAAAAAATTTGTACGAACTAGAGTCTTTCAATTTCTAAATTTCAGTTCAGATAGGCAGATTCAGTAGATAAACACATGCTAAAAGGCCGTCATATCTATCTGTTGAACCGTGTTTTGATTGTGTGTCGAGGTTGACAACGTTTTGGGACTGAGGATGGTACGATAACGATAGGGACGCACCAAGGAGATATTAAGTTCTGACAGGCGCCTACCGAAGTCTGGAACCGGAGACGGCAAGCTCCGTCAAACATGTGTAGCACTATCGTACCCCACAACATTTATGGTACAGACAAATCAAGCAGTGAAACTAACCACTTCGGTTAGTCTCACCAGCAGAAACAGCTGGCATGCACCGAAGAGAAGCGAGATTCAAAAAGTCTGTCCTCCTAATTATACTCCATGATGAGTTTGGCCAGCACATCTGATTTCTGTTTTTATTGGACCCACAGCTACGGAGAGGTGCCCTTGTCTGAACGTATACGACACCAGCATGTATATCAAATGAATGGATTTGTCGTCGCAGAGAGCAATTAACTTGCGGAATTTCCAGAACACTGTCGCACGCTCTCTAAACTCAAATAGAAAAGTAATTATGTTTCCGGTAATTGACGAAAACACATCACATGTCGCGCGATATCGGAGCCCATATTGCCTCAAACAAGATTAAAATCACTTCCAAATCTGAGACGAGGTTCTAACAAGTTACAAGGCTCTGACTTCACATGGAATCGTTCATGCCCTTGGTAGCGCTAAAGAATAGGGGATGGGGTCATTGGCCTTCACTTTTTATGTTCATCCCCATTATTGATTGGCAAACCGGGCCACACCGGAAGGAGTTAATCAGGTGTTAGAGGGGTGGAGGGGCGAAAGCAATGGTACCCAAATTGAGAGTCAATTCTCAGTGACCATGGACAGAGCACTTAGTAAGAAGAAACGTCGCTCGGGGATACTTGCTGAAGTATTAGAGCATCAATTATGTTCGAAACCTGGCATCACCCATTCTTTTTTGGTGTCGCACTATCCTATACTGGTTGCCGGGCATCCGAAGTTGTTTTGTAAACTGAAGTCATCCGCGGGAAGTGAGCCCGTCCACATGGCAACATTATGCGTCTGCAGGGAGAGGAACGCGTAAAAAGGGTACGGTTCCAACATGCAGCCCAAGGCTAGACCGAGCTAACATTCCAAGATCTTTCACCGGAAAAACGCCGCGCCATACCGAATAAAAAGTACTCGTTACTTTGGGGCTCGCGAACGTTAGGAGAGCTCGAGCATACGGCGGGGTATCATTTGGCAATATTATACAAAAGTTTCTTTAGTGTTGTAACTCACTTTGCCAAACACGAATTTAAGCGAATATGGGATAAGACTACGTAGCCTGGCGAGGGGCAAGATCCGGGCAGTGGGGTTCCCTAGGTACTCTGTGTAGACTTTCAAGCCATTCGCCGCATTAGGGAAGCACACGGCACGATGCATGAAGCCAACGAAGCAAGGGAGTATACAACGACCCGCCACTCAAGGTACAAGTCCGGCGTTTGAGATTTGCCACACTTGACTTTGCGCTTAGCACCATCCAGTCGCTCGTAGAACGTGAGACCCGGGTGTACCTGCTACCCTGACACAGTACGCGAGGGAGTAGTTGACTGCTTGCAGCCAACTCTCCGTCTTTCGATGCTCACGGATTGACCACTTCCCGTGGTAAAGCGAGAATCAATTTCTCAGAATAGATTGCCGAAATGCAATATCAATTTATTCCTAAATTGATTTAGCTTATACGTCGTTCGTTTGTCATTGAAAATTCTCGGTTCGGGTGACATCTCTTTTGTACATAAGTACTACTGACTGACGTTCTAAACTCTAGCTTTGATTCGTTGCTAATGACGAGACGGAGAACCCGTCTATATACCCATATTCCCTGGACGAGGGTGATCCGACAAAGGGACGGTACCAGCGGCCGCACCCTCCCCGCATCACATCATCTTGCAGGGGCTGCACACTTTGGACATGTGTTGTGTGCATGCGGCCCACTGTGGCCCATGAAAGATCATCGATATTCGCTGTCCCTGTACTGCCGAACATGACATAATAAACGACGACTACAGGAAACAAGATCCGTTCGAAATCAAACCACCGGCATATTCCTAGTAGGCTCATGATCGCGGATGTCAATCGAAACTCCGACATCCACTGAGAGCAAGATTATACACGTGTGTACCGTGGTATGGGCAGTAATATCCCTCCTTGCTCGTAACTGAATCCCAAGCGCACGCGCACTTAGAAACGGTTCGGATTTCAACAAGGTGAAAATTGCAACGAGATTATTTCTGGCCTGATACTGCAAAAAATATACCTGCGAAAGATTAGTAGTTTTTAGTATTTTATATTCATATTCGGATTGTGTTTGCTAACTATGACCCCTGCTAAATCACTGGACTTACGATCCTAGCTCTCGCACTTGTGCTGCGGAACAACTTTTTTCCGCGCCACAGGCGATTTGGGAATACACGTATTCGAATCCATTTCATCCCCTTTCGTCCGGAGCGGTCCGCAATTTCGCGTTGTCAAGAGCCACATGCACTTTAGCATGGAACATGACTAGTTCTCCGCTTCGATCCAGTTGCCCCGTCGGGGTGGGCAACGAGTGGGGGATCGAAGTTGGTACTGCTTTAGAACCGAGTTCGCAATGAGAACGCATTCTTTTTTGGCTCCATTTACTAACGCACTGTTTACACTGCAAAATCTATAGAACCAAGATTGTATCCAGTACACTAAGGGGCGATCCTCTCCCAAGAGGACAGTAAATTAGATGGAGTTTGGTCTTATGTCGTAAATATAAGCTCCAATTTATCCAATAGTCCAAATGCGGTATATCACGCATTTTGTATGGAGCAGAACCAATCGACGCTAACCGCGAACGTGCGTTCTAGGTAATGTGCTGCACCGGGTACAAAACGGTTTGTACATGCTCATGTGGCGTCCACGCGCATCACACTCAGGTACTAATCCCGCCTGGTACAGCCAGAAAGCGTGTTGCCAAGGGAATTCCGACATAGCCGCGTAAAGCAACTGGCCTGATCGTGTAATACAGCAGATGATTCAATTTTAACCCTTTCAAGTCTTCACAGGAGTCGACTGCTGACCAGTTCGCACCTGATCTCGTCCCAACAACGGGCCAAATTGGCGACTTGCAAAGAGCACGTGGAAAACACATATTGCTATCTACGCTTCTTCCCGCCTTCAGTACGACGTCAATTTGTCAGGCGGACTAGAAGCTCTAAGTTATGCATTAAAATCAGGCTTGGGGTATTGTGAGCTGATATCATTAGATCGTTGATTTTCGGCTAGAAGGGGCAAATGCTAGAAACAGTGAAAAACGTACGACTTTTTGGACTTGAACTGTTCAGTAGACATTTGAAGAATACTGTTGAAAGCTATTCCTGTGCTCATGTGAAGTGGAAATAGGCACGGATAGCAGAGCCGAAGTGTTCCTAGTAGATGGAACAGAACCAGCCGCTAAAAGAACACGATGAGCAAGCGAGACTTTGGTTGGAACCCTGAACTTGGGGAAATCTCCAGTCCAGCAGTGGGTCACATCAATCTCTTTCGATGAAAAGTCATTGGAATTGTAGAGACAATATTAGAGGCGACGAATAGCGGATCTCTCATTGGTCTGATATCTAGTGTGTGAGCGAGGAAATCAGTACATGCAGGTAGCACACAAACCTATAAGGTTTCCGCTCGTACAATTAGGGTGTATCGTTACATATGCCTCTTAGGCGACGAAGTTCGCGATGGCGGCCCGTGGCCATCAGCCTGACCACTAAGGTCGCCGCGACGACATCTTGGCAAGGGGCTGCCGGTCGGGCGTACGATCGCCCACCCATGTGCTCGTCAAAAACGGATTGTGCAACGTGCGAGCGAGAGCAGTGCCTGCATTCCCTACTACAGTGGGTACGTCTCGCTTGGCAGTACCGACCGCTCTGGTAAGCTTAAACTGCATTCCCGCAAGTAGCTTTATGGCTAACCCCGTCATCTCCTCAAAGGTTCAACGGTCTCGTACCATGGTACACAGCGCAGCACATTGTGGATACTTCCGAGCAGTCGGCTCTGACTTGCGTTCGATCAATCGGCATGACTGCCGTATTCTTGATCCGCTCATCACGCCCCTTCCCGTCCCTAGTATCATATAGATTTATATCGCGCTCGCCTCCCATCTACTTTGTCTCATCCGACTTTAGTCCTAGTGCGCCCAGTTGTTTACCACGTTCTTCGTCAGTTCGTTTCCGTGCAAGTTTACCTCGGTCGCCTGGTGAAAGTAGTTGTCATGGACTTGAAGTCGATAGTCACACCGTAGGTTTTACTATCGAACTTATGGTCTAGAGATTGGTGCTGACCTTAACTTGTCTCAATTTAGTCCCTCCACCCGCGAAGCTCTCTCCCCGCGCAGCCCGCCTGACCTATCTGGAATTGGAAGAATAACCGACAATACCGAGGTTGCGTCTGAGACGTCGTCTTCTGATGCAAGCTTTGGTGATTCGGCTCTTCCCTCGCCGGAACCTTCCTCTCATCTGGACGGTTTTACAGAGTACGAAGCTACATCATCCAGCGACAAGAGACCGCAGTCCATCTTAGGCATGTCGTCGACTGGCACTCGAGACCATATACGTCGCAGCTCCTCAGACAGTCGCATCGAAACACACAAGAGACCTGTGTCTGCCGGTTCTGTTTCAACCACAAAGTCGCCAGGCTCCAATAGGAGATTTGCGCATATCATGTCCGAGCAACGACGACGGGAAAACATCAACGGTGGCTTTCTCGAATTAAAGAGCAGTATTCCTCAATGCCGAGGTACCCAGGACTCTAAAGCAGTCATCCTCCGTAAGGCAGTTCTTTATATTTCATCACTGGAATCCGAAGTGGCGCGATTAAAAAGCGAAATGTATTCCGCTCAACATAATGTCGCTATACAGCATCCGCATGCCCATATGACTACTCCTCCGACACCGGTTCTTGCTCCTCAGTCTCGTCCTCCTCCTCCCCCTCCTCAGCACTCTTATGTTCCTCATAATGCAGCTCACCCTGGTCATATGCAGGCTCTACCGCCACCACCGCCTCCTCATCATATATTTCATCCTCATGTGGCTCCTCATTACTACTCGAAGTACCAATCTCAGCCTCAGCACTTTGGTCTGCTCCCACAGCTTCCGCATGTGACTGAATGGAATGTTCCCGGCACTGCGTGATGGAGATTTATCTATTTTCGATTTGTTTATATGCGATCATCCTTGTTTATATGCTAATGGATAGAGACGTACAACGTATGTATTTTTATGGGAGTGTTTCTTCTCTATCGGGTCGGTTACTTGATTGACAGGTGTACGGTTTTACTATACATTAATTTGTTTATGCGGCTGCTTGCCCTTAGAAGGCAATGAATCGACTGCGAAGCTAGTCTTATTCGAAAGCGGGAGAACTTGGACTTGTACAATATGCTGACCGGTAATGGTAAAGGGCGTACTTGAGTTGGGGGCTTTTTTACTTGCGTGTATTTATTGTCTTGCCTACAGATTTAATCTTCTGTATTCTAAAAATGCTTATTTGAGTTAATACGCTTCAAAATTCCATCATCCTGTATATCGTCTGTCCACTAACTAATTGGTATTGCAAAATCCATGGCTACATCTAACATGAATATGTCTTGTTCTCGAGGATATACTGCAGCACACCCTTAGGAACTATTTGGTCCAATGCCAACACTCCGACAGTCTATACGTCACTATATTAGTATTCGTGAAGTAACTCAAATCTCAGCTCCAAAGCAAGACACACATCACGACTGTGGGCCGCTGTTCTCGCAGCCGTAGAGCTGATAGCTGCGAGATTCACATCGCCTATTCCTTCGGTTTTATCGTCATACGAGAGCAACGATATTCGATCCGCCCATTCAGGTGGAACGCTGTCCTTATGTTTTCCAGCTCTGATGTCTTCCACAAACTGTCTCTGTTCCGCGGCGCTGCCCCATATCGGATTCTCGCGGATATAGCAGACAATTCTACACCTGCTCATGAACATCCCGAGGGCTTGTTGCAAAGTTTGACCGGAGTAGTATCTAACGAGTTGTTGCTATATCAGCTTCACCGTTTGATAAGTGAAAAATGGGCCTCTCTAAAAGCACAACCTACTTTGCATCAAACAGCCGAATAAGTGTGTCATATCCCGTTAAGTACACCTGCTCCTCCACGCCCGGAAACTTCGAAAACACAGCCTCGGCCTTATCCACAAATCTCGGATGTTTTACGATCCCGATCCCGATATCCATATTTCCAACCGAGTGCAGGTCGCCGGTGAATCGTTCCATCATAGACAAGCGGTCGGAAAGTGACGCAGGGGCAACAGGTTTGTCTGCATTCTGAATTGCAAGGAGAAGAAGGATTTGTGCAGTCTTGGAGGGAGAGACTATGTTCGGGTTGGTGATAGTGCGAGTAATGAGCTCGCGATGGGCTATAGTGGGTGGGTTGAACGAGGAGTCGAAGACTGGAATTGATAATTAGCTCACTGCCGTCATAGAGTCTCGGTATACTAGAAATAAAAGAAGTCAGACCAATTAGTGATTTCACATGGGAATCTGCGGCAAGAAATGTAGGATCAGTTGAGTACACGAGCCTTATCGGTTCGGATCCTCTGCGAAGCTGGTTCAGCTCCTCCTCGTAATCAGTCTTCGTCGGCATTGCAACTGCTTTACTAGCGTACTTCTGCACGTGCAGCTCAAAGCGGTTGCAGCTCGGTGACTTCGTGGTAACGAAGGCTGATGATAGTAGGTTCGCCGGGCGAACGGGGCTGATCTCTAGTCGACTCCGGGCTGACGTGGAGACGCGCAATTTACCGCTACAACGTGCTAAACTGCTTATAAGTAGACTTCGAAAATCCCGAGACATATGCTAATGCATTATCCAAATTTTCTTGTCGGGAGAAGCTAATTGAGCTATACGTATTAATTTTGGATTCTGCATAGTGTCCGGACGAGCTCGTAGACCAAAGCCGTCTCGGTGAATTCGAGCGTTGGGAGTGCTGCGGCTCGACAGGTTTACAAGTTGATTCAAATCATTTTCAAGACGGGTTTTCTTCCAACTCAGTACTCAAAATCACATATTCTTTTCGAAAGAACAGGCTTCAGCTCCTGTCTTATCAAACTTTATAAAACCGCATCCTCCTACACCAAAGTTATAAAACGGAGATGAAGATCGGTACTCACAGGTACGGATCCTTGCAATTCTCGTTTGATATCCATATTCGCTCGCGCCTTCGCTATTTGATTTTTCGAAAGACGTATCATGGCTAACCAGTTTCGGTTAAAACAGTGGCACTTTTCATGCTGACGAGGCTCTTGCTGTGTTCATGCTTCGACTTCTCCCCCATTACAAGGGTTCAGGTCTGTACTTCAGCTCAATAACACGATAGGCAGTACGAGGGGACCTCGACTTAATCGGTACTGACTAAAATTTTTTTCTATGAAATAGCTGTTGTCAGATCGAGGATACCTGAGATACTTGAGACTTGCGATATCATAGTCGATGTTCAGGTAAATGCCACATTGATATGTTGGAAGTAGCAGTCCCAGCTCAGAAGAAAATATTCAGGGAACATACGACGGTACGAAGCACTTTGATCACCACCAGCGGGAGTTTTCGGAGACGTTTTCATCGTCTTTTAAGACGAAGCTAAGTTCAGCGGGATTAATCTTCAAGTACGCATTCTCAGCCTAGTTATGGCAATTTTTATCGGTCCCGCCCTGAATCGTTATAACTGACTCATCACAGACACTTTGGAAAAGAAATCATCTCGAATGAACTTAACTTTCAAGTGGCAGATTCACGTATTGGCGTCCTATACGAGAAGATCTACTCCGAAATGATCGAGGCCATCGATGGCAACGACAATGGTCAGAGCGCATACCCCGACGACATTAAGCCCGCGTATAGCACCAAGGCGATCACGCTTCCAGCAATGGTCGCCGCTCTGAATCCTGCGTGGAATGAGCCGTCGGACGATGTGTATCTCGACCAGCAGTTTGAGAAAGCTAGTCAGCTTATGGGAGGCGTCTTTGTCAACCTGATCAAGTTCTACGCCCACTCATGGCTGCCCGCGCGCGAATTAGTCGAGGCGGCGATTGAGACGCGCAAGCAGTATGACGAGGAGGGACGGATAGTCGTGTTCGACGAGTTCGTGTCCTGGAAGGGCCATCTTTTTGAGCTCGAGAAGGAAATTGGTATCGAGGGACAAGTCCTATACGTCCTGTACAGCGATGGAAAGGGCTGGCGCATTCAAGCCGTCTCTGTGGATCCGGATAGCTTCAAGTCGAGAAAGCCATTGCCGGAGCCGTGGCGTGGCGTGAGAGATCAGGCGCTCAGTGACCTGAGTGGCATTGAAGGTGGTGTCTTCGTTCACGCATCAGGTTAGTAATTCCAAGCAACTCCACTGAAACAGGAATCCCTATGTCTTTGGTTTAAATGACGCTCTAACCCGAATTCAATGTATAGGCTTCATTGGCGGAAACCAAACGCGTGAGGGAGCGCTCCTTATGGCTCAAAAGGCGTTGGCGTTTTAAGTATGCTTCTAGCATTGATTTCCAGTAAATGCTAGATTCATTGATTCTGCCAAGTACTGTAAATATAAAGCATATTCCAGTGAGAGTCAAGGAATATTAAGACTGTTCACTTGATTCAAGGCGAATGTTGCCATACTCTCTGGTTCCTTGCGTTCAGGCGAATCAAGTAAAGCCGTTTTCCAACTTCAGTACAGGGCTAAATTATCATACCATGTAATTTATTAACATTAACACATGAGATTACAACACTCGATCTTCGGTGAACAAGTAGATCCCTCTGCACAATGAATATGTAGTTCTCATAATCGCCCTAGTCAATCAAATTATGCGCCTAATTGATCCAGAGTCATACCCCTTTTTATATGCATCTTGACTATTCTCTAAATTACTTCTTCTGCTTGACGACGGTGATATTGTCGAAGTGCTGTCTCTCCCTAAGTTCAGCCTCAACCTCTAGTATATACGGGGTCAGATAGCGGATGTCCTCCTCTGGCTTGAGATACTGATCCTTGGGGAGGATATGCTGTTCGAGTTGAAGCTGGTGAGCGCGTCGGATTCTGAAAATTCTGTCGTAGTATTCCTTCGGTTCCAGTCTGTTAATCGCCTTCTGGACAATTGGGTTCTCCTCAGCGATCAGGTCATCGTACCTATGAATTTAATATCAGCTCCTTGGTGTAAATAGCGTCTGAAAGGTCCCACTTCGTAATGATCAAGTTGGATCTGATCTACAAAATGATAAATAAAAAGACCATCATGTCACGCACCTCAAACCCATCTTTCTGTAGCCATTTGTCTCAATCAAAAGGCTTGCAAGTGGTAGAATGAGCTTCGTCAGACTAGGTGTTTTTGACGTCACGTACTGCGCAAGGTGGTATGTCCGCAAATAACTGCCGGTCATTGCTACTTGTATTTTCTGGGAACTGAATGAGAGCTGATATCGTACAAAATCTAAATGTTGGATTTCGAATTTCCTTTGGAAGACAAAAAGCTGTGAGCTCAGCACGACTCGCAATTTCAATCGATGTCGGGAAGGTCAGGTAACATTGGTAGTGCTGAACGCGGATTGGTCCTTTTCGATGAGCCCATGGCTTAGGCGGTTATGGCATAGTGACGTTGCTAGCCTGCCGGGTGGTATTGTGCAGTGGACGGCCACAGGCGCAAAGCTTGTGGCTGATAGTGCGGCGCATGAAGCTAACGAGCCCAATAAACCGTGCCAGAAAAGCCAATTTTAACTCACTGGAAAGTAAACAGAACGACGGATGATCCAAAACTCGATGTCCATAGACTTGTCTCAGCCGATCGAATCTGTCCTTTTCGGCTCTCTTCCCGTCTCCATTTCTTGCCTTTTTCCAAGGTTCCTTCACACTTTCGACTAGTTTTTTATTGTCAAATCATCGAGGAGCTCTTTACTATCATGCAGCGATCTCTAAGGACCGTCCGATCAGCACCTGTATCTCTCCGAGTTTGCTACCTTCACTCGTCACCCTCGGTTCCAAATCCCTCACATATCTTTAATAAGACCGCCTCAAATTATAAGAATCTCACTGTCGAAAACCTTCGAGCTGAATGCAGAAAGCGAGGTCTTAAAGTTAGCGGAAACAAGAGTAATGTATGTGAAACTTTGATCTTGATCTAGTCTTTACTTTCATCATCATGTTGTCCTCAGCCAGATTCTAATCCGATTCTTTTTAGCTCGTTGACAGACTAACAATTGATGACTCTGCTCCATTCTCGACCGTCTCACCAACCCGTGCTCGTTCGCCGGCTGTCCCCAACGTGCCGAAAAACATAAGTATTCCTGCCGCTTCGTCCACGAGAAGTGCAATTGAGATGATGAAATCGGAGAAGCAGAAGTCTGTTCCGGCCGTTTCGTCTCTGGAGTCCATGCGAGCAATTAAGACAACTGCGATTAGTGCAGCGAAGGGCGATGACTCTACCATCGATTTCTACAAAATGCCAGCTCTGGTGGATGATGCTTCCGGTGATTTTGCTTTGTCAGTGGTGAGTTTGGATATTCTGAATCTATGCTTCGTAGGGCGGCTTGCTAACACATATTTAGCCTGTTATGCCCGAAAATTACGTGACTAGGACCGTGATCCCCGACGACCCGCCCCAAGCTAAGCCTGAGATCAATCTTGTGAGTGGAGATAATAATGCCCAGCCTATCCAAGATATTGTCGATAATATTAGCGTCGATGAAGCAAACCACAACGAATACAGTGGGAAACAGGACGAACTTCAGTCGCGCGACAAAGTCGTTTTATCTTCCCTGTTGGCGGCTACTATTGGCTGGTGGTCGATTGGAAACTTGATGAAGAAGAGAGAATCTCATTAGCTTGGCATATGCGTGGTGGTGGGATAAGGTGTTTTTGGTGGTTACTTTCATACACTTCTCGAAAATGTACTTTTTTCTTACAAAGGATGGATACTATTAAATTTTTTGACTACTGATTTATATTTCTTGATCTTTTGGATGGTGAGCATGGGGAACGACTGTTGTACATTTAGAGAGATAAACATTCTGCTTGCTTTAACTAATACAGTTATTACAAGCTTGATCTTCTTGAAATCTGGCTATTGGGCAGGTGCGTCATTTGCCAGAACTCGTCCTCGTAATAACACTCTGACATGCGGGTAGCTTGACAAAACGTAGAAAAAATTTGCGGGGAAGCCAATATATGGAACGGTGATTGGCACTTTCTCGGCGAACCTTGGGCAGCTCGGTTGTGGGCTGGAAAAAGGGGTGGATTTGTTGGTGGATTTGTTGGTGAATTGAACGAGTCGCGGAAGCGCCGGCGAAACTTTTGTTGCATCCGCCAAATTGGCGGCACCAACCCCGATTGCCGGGAGAACGAACGACAAACGAAGCGAAATCCCAAATCCTGGGATTTTCACGATCGCGCTCTACAGTTCAATTACTTCGGTCTCCAGAATATCTGGCCTATTCACTGAGCTGCGGAAGTTCTCCTTTACTCGTCCTTTTACTGCGATTCTGGAGTTGTGGTTAGCAATTGAATCGTAAATCGGGTTTGGGTCCTGGTTTGAAGCGCAGAATTTATCTCAAGTTAACCGCTCACAGTCCTTTGAAGACTGTATTGTAATCGACGATATTTTGTTCGAGTTCGAGTAATTCGAAAGCAATGCTGTCGCGGCGAGGACCATTAATGTATTGAATAGTCTCAGCCTGATACGGATAGTATTTACTTATACATGGTGATTTGCATTGGCACAGGGATTCTGCATAGTGGTCATTTAGAGCATACAGAGGGAGAACGACCATAACTACAGCGAATCATTCTCTCCTTTGTTCTCTTTCCTTGACAGGATCAGTTCAGAAACGTATATATGCAGTCGGGCGACGCAATGGGGTCACAGCCATCTGATGGCACGGCGTCAAAAGATGTCCTTTCATCAGCATTATCGAGGCGCCATAAGTGCAGTTCGTCGCCATTCCCTTGGTATCACGACTTTTTAGTGGGATTAAGTGATTCGTCAGTGTATGCAATAGGAGGCGCCACGGCTGGTGTTATATCCGGTTTAGTAGTATGTCCGTTGGATGTGGTCAAGACCAAATTGCAAGCGCAAGGCGGATTTACGAAGTATGGGATAGTAAATGAACATTACTATGAGGGACTGAGGGGTGCGTATTTCAATGAGTCGATGTTATCTCAATCTTTATGCTAAGAATTTCCTCTTGTAGGCACAGTTTCCACGATATGGAGAACTGAAGGATTTAAAGGATTTTATAGGGGAGTCGTACCAATTACGTTTGGATATCTGCCTACATGGATGGTATATTTCACCGTGTATGAGAGATGTAAAAAGAAATTCTCAAAATACTGGGGTGAGCATAATTTCTTGTCATTATTGCTACTCCCGCCTGTGGGGGATTCTGAGACTGCTTTGATGATACAACTTTACTGTATATCATGATTTATGATTCCTGATTAGCCTTTTTTCATCTTTCTATATCTGAGTTAAGATCTCCGATCTCGGTCTAAATTTCTATGCGTCAGATTCATCATTATCGTTGAAACTAACAATTGCTTGATATAGGATTTAGAGACCACCCTTTCACGGTACATATTGCTTCCGCATTATGTGCAGGATGCACGTCCACAACAATTACAAATCCGATATGGGTTGTCAAAACAAGGCTAATGGTATGTCTATGCTCATAGACCGCTGATTTAGAAATATACTGACAGTCATAGACACAAAATGCGAATACGTCCTGGTATTACAAGGGTACAATAGATGCGTTTAAGACAATGTATAAGAAAGAGGGTATCATGTCATTCTACGCTGGTCTTGGACCGGCGCTCATAGGTCTCACACATGTCGCCGTTCAATTCCCACTTTACGAGGAATTCAAAGGTGTGTTTGTCCCCTCTCAAGCATCAAATCCAACAGAACAGCGAAAGGTCATGGGAATTATACTGGCGTCGAGTTTGTCGAAAATGAGCGCGTCAATCGCGACATATCCACATGAAGTTATCAGAACCAGAATGCAGATACAGAGAGGTCTGCCGCATAATGGTAACATGCAGTACAAAGGCATAATTCACACTTTCAGGGTCCTGCTGAAAGAGGAGGGATGGCGGGTGTTCTATTCCGGTCTCGGTACGAACTTAGTACGAACAGTTCCTGCTAGCGCGGTTACCTTGATGACATATGAGGTGATTGTGGACGAGATAAACAAGATAAAGGATGCGCATATGCATGAAGATAAGGCCTTTGCATAATTTGTTTTGTCTTTAGATAGGAGTTTAGCTTTGTCCTTCATTAAGTTCACATATGAACCCTTTTGCGTTTGAGTTGCGGTATGAAACATTCTATAGATTGGATAATGTTTGCATTTGCGGTTAATTTTTTGCGGTGTGTTCTTGAGTATATTCTTTGGTTACATCTGATTTTTTTTTCCGCTTTCTCGACTAGAAATATGGTGATTGACTCTGTCGATCGATGCCCCTTTATTCTTTTTTAGGCTTATTGGAAGAATCTTATTGCATTGTTAATTGTATTATAGAGCACATCGGATCGGAGACAATTGTGTAAAGACAACGTTACATTCATAGCAACGCTGGAGTCACCTTCCTTACTCTTATAGTCTTATCGTACAAACATACTATTTATTGTCAGGTTGCTGTTCAGAGTAGGATGAATGTTCCTTGGAAAGTGTGACGGCAAAAGATTAGCCGGACGCAAAGTGTAAAATGTCGAATCCGCGAACGATGCCCATTTCAACCGGTTTTCAGTCCATCTGTGCGTCACATAATTGACAAAATAATGTAGCGTCTAAAACGAAATCGGCCACGTTCTCATGAGTGGGTCATGTACCATGTAAACGAGTCAGCTAGCGGGATCGTAGTTCTAACTCCTTCATCTTCGCCTTCTGTTCGGGCGTTACGCCTAGATAACGAAGATCGGGCTATAGTATTATGGAAATATTACCATCATTAAGTGCTCGATGGTCGTGGAAGACATGGAGATCGTCATACCTGCCCGTTTTCGTCAGAACTCTTTGGTGATGGCTTCAATAGTGAAAGTGAAAATCCAACGACCGACTGGTGACAAATCAGACCCATTCAGACCTAGTCATGAATACATATAATACTAAACGTACTACTGCGATGAAGAACAATGGAAGAATATATTGCTAGAGCACAACCTTGTCAGCTATATTCTCATTTCACGACAAACATGCATAATGTTTCGCATACGCGTTTTGGACCAAGCATTCGCCAGTAAATGCTGCTCTTCTTCTGGTCGACAATTGGTCGATCCATCGGAACTACACCATCCAGTAATTCCGCAACCGAACGCCTTGGGTTTTTGCTCATTGTTGCATGTCCGGAATACAATCGATTTTTGTGTCTGGTGACGAGGACGGAATATGACTGCCAGTAGCACACGAGTATACCTTTCCTACTCACTCCCACAAAATCCACTAATACCATTTGGGATTAGCGAAAAGGGCAACTTCCCTGTTATGGGGATAAGCCACATCCAGGCACGTTGTCACGTTTTCCGCTGGACCACAGGGCGACACTGTAGGGACTTGAGGGTCTTGTGTCAGCGCGTTTTTCCAACCGTCCCCGCGCGTCCTGAATGGCATATGTTCGCGGATTCAATTCCGCACTTGATTCCATGCTATTGATAAATCCACGCTTCTACCTGTAGCCCAAGGACTGTTCTACATCGGAGACATGCCAAATACTAGTTCCAAAGCCACGTTGATTGCCGAGATTGAGAAAATCCTTGACAGTACTCATTACTCAAGATGAGCAAGAGGCTTTAGAGGAGCTGTTGATAGAGCTTTTCATCTTCAGACATGTTCCGTAGTTGCTTCCTCTTTTATGTTTTGAGCATCTAATAATTCTGAAGATACGCGTCCGTCAGACGACACTTACCAAAATCCGATGACTATCGAGATGGGCATTCCACTTGATGCTACAGGAAGACAGGTTCAGCAGGCTATGTAGGATGACATGCCGCTCGTTCAATGCACTATAAAACGTGATCTCTTCTTCGGTGGTCCAGAGCAATCAAGCTAACTTAACGCTGTTCGTACATTCCATAGAGACACACAGTACGTACTAGCATATTCTTATTAATTAGTTCATTTATTTATGCATTTGTATTCAATAATTCAAATATCCAATTGTTATGGTGCATGCATGGGAAATAGAGCAAGGACACGAGTAAGGGAGTGGATAGCAAGTCCCCTACACCTGTTGCAGTATTCGAGAAGCGGCAATGATTGAGACTGGACCAGAGAGAGTATATGGCCGGGATTGCGCCCGTTAATTTTCCCTTCGTTTATTTGACTATTTTCTTCAATCGCGCTGTTGCTGCCTTATTATTTGAAATTATTTGTTGTTGGTGTGTTTTTGTTGGGTGCAACAGTTAAATTAGACTGGAATTTGGAAAGTGAGACAACGTTGGTTGGGTCCTCTCTGTGCAGCGCTATCCTAGATGCAACTTGGGCCACCATTTTGTCAAGAGCACGTTTTACATAATGGGCGACAGTAGAACAGTTCGGCACGACCAAACTCCAAACTCACAGATCGGGTACTTACGCAAGCACCGGATACTCTGTAGGTGCTAAAGGAAATGGTTGGCTACAGCAAGCGGGATCCTGATTTTGATTCTGATTCTGATGTAAGTCAGGTCTGGAGATAAACAGAGTTCTCGGCGGGCAGTCGGGCCGCATAATCATTTTCTCCACTCGCCGGTTCAGGCAGACAGGCGACTTATGCGGCTTGGTTTCAACCAACGCAACTTGATTGACTTTCACCGTTTGGAACTAGATATTGGGGTTTGGCGCATGTCCCGATCAGGGTATTTCGCAATCGCGGGCATCGCAATCGTGCATAGGTACAGTATAAAAATGCCTCGTCTATTATGGAACCATTTAGGTGCTCTGACCCGTTTCACACCTGAGAAAACTCCTATGATATGATAAGTTCATGGAACTTTCTTTATCTCGACTGACAACCATTAAAACCCTGAGAAAGGTTTAGCGATTACTTTCTCCCAGTAAATCTGAATCAGCAAATTTGTGTCAGAAATTTTGCTTGCGAATTCATCCCAGTCTACCATATACCATTTGGATGACTCTCTAGTTTCTAGTGCTTATGCAATTGCGGAAGAACAGGCCGATCTCCTCAGGCGATAACCTAGTGCGTCCGTAATGATTCGGCCGAATGGCATTTCGCGAGATGATATGACAAGACACATGACATGATATAGACAAATTGTACTAGAATTAAAGTCTGATAGCGATTGTATCATTTCTTTCAGTAATAGACTAGAACACAAAGCGCACAATCCTTCCAACCAGTATCATAACTACACAAAAGTACACTAAGCAGATAGTACAAGAAAAATCTCTATAACAGAACAATTTCACAGATTACAAATTAAACAGTATCATAATTCCCAATACACTACATCGACCGTATAAAGTATCCTCACATTGAGCGCCGATCCGATCCAAATTCCCAGCTATTAATTGATCCACAACGGATGCGCCAGAAATCCATGTATACAGTACAAAGACAAACGCAAACGCCATTCAAAATCCCCAGACCTGACGAAACCATATTTCAACGCACAAAAAAACACAAAATATATCGAAATATGTCCAGAGAAGATTTAGAAATAAATGATCGTCGCATCACGATCATCACTTAAAAACTTTTCACCATAGGCCAAATGATCACAGCTTAAATACTCCACAAACCAGAACTAAAAATATTGAAACATTAGTAAAAAAAAAAAAATTTAATTTTGCGAGATCAAGCAGATCACGACGAAATCGCATCATGAAACAGCCCGATAGCGACAGAATGTGCTTACCTTTTTCGATAAAACTCTAACTTAAGTTTCTGACGTTACCATATGCCTTCCGCTCGTCTCCGGATACGCGTGGGTCGCCACGCCGATGAGACATCAACAAAAAATTCTGATATCCTCAACGTTTTGAGTTTTCCCCGACAGCCACGCCGCCACCGCAATAGAGACAAGAATAGCGGCCAGCTGACTGAGTCGATCGCATAGTCACCCATTCACCCTTAGCCGGAATTCTTCCACAGGAGGGCGACAAACATCTCGCGCCTGTCTTCTTGTATCTATTCCGATCGAAGCCATGTTAGCATGTAATTCGGTAAACGTGATTTAACAATTGTAACGTACCTCAAGCCGCAAGAATTGCACAATTGACCCGCCTCAATCGACCAACTTGGTCGCCAGCAAGGCGACTGATCCGATCCACAAGAAATGCATCTTCTACCACTGTTACCAGACTGTAGTGATGGCGAAGAGACCTTGGATGAGCTCGGCGACGGCGAAACGGACGGAGAAGGACTTCGGAGACCAGTATCAATCCGAACAAATTTCTGCTTGGATGCCTTAGGCGAGGAGACGGCCGATGAAGAAACAGTGCCAGACGAAGTTTTGAAGACTGCTGTCGGTTTCGTGTACGGCTTTGCGACTGTTCGTTCAAACTTGTAAGAGTGATTGCGTCTGATCCAAGTCTCGATCTGAGGACGCCATGAGTCACGAGGAGCTGTGTCGGGGTAAAAGAGACTCAATTCGATGGTCGGAAACGGATACTCATCAGCCTCGTGCTCATGCTCATGCTCATGCCCATGTTCATGATCTTCATTCTCATTCTCGTCGCTCGAAAGGCACGTCTCGCTGTTCGGAGTAGGGAGTGGATTGTCAATATGGCCACGCTCCTCAATGATCTGCTCGAATCTGGTGCGATCTTCAAAGACCCGTTGGAACGCTCTATCGAAGATTTTCACATCCTCTTGGGAGGGGAAACACGAGTCGATCGAAGGATTTGGCGACGGAAGTCCAGAACACTCAATGACGGCCATAGTGGAGACAATTGATAATGAGGAAGTTCAGATATACTGGATCGACGTACAGAAGCGAGCAATAGGTAGATCAAGTAGAATACGTGGCTATAGCCGTATGACTTAAAATTAGATCAAACTTGTATGTACTCAGTATGGTGAGGGGAAAAAGATTACAACTATTAGCATCTGTGGATGGCGGCGTTGAGGGTCCTCGATACGTTAAATAAAGTCTGGACGGGGACGCGATGGAGGCGAGGGCATTATCGAAGGTTTGATTGCATGCTTAAACACAAACCGACTATTTCGTGTAAATTATTTATTTATTTGGGCAGCGATGTTGGTGTGGATGTTATCCTGGAGCTTGTAACCGTCCCAGTACCTGGTATCTCACTTTCCCGCTTTTTTATTATTAGACGTTGCCAATTCTTAAGTGGTATTGCGCCTGAGCCAGAGCTGAGATGAGGGAGATGGGCCTGATGCCGAAGGGTACAATATCAGATAG
Source organism: Lipomyces lipofer (assembly GCA_003705915.2). Taxonomy (NCBI): domain Eukaryota; kingdom Fungi; phylum Ascomycota; class Lipomycetes; order Lipomycetales; family Lipomycetaceae; genus Lipomyces; species Lipomyces lipofer. The sequence continues at coordinate 230,151 of PPJX02000005.1, read as the reverse complement.
CGCGGAAAACGAGCTAGACTTTATCGGAACGATACCCAGCGCGACTTTAGCAATTATAGACCGTTGATTTGGCCCGTCCCTGGAGAACCTTTTTGTGCTCGTGCTAGAAGATGGTACCCCAAGAGCGGGTCCTCCGTCCGAAATTTTGGTTTCACACTAAACCAAAACTTGACGCGAGAGAAATGAATTGGCATGCGACGGCCGCCGACCGGCCGAGGAATTTAGAGCCGCTCTTGTCAATTGTACTTTTTCCTTTGGGATTCCGGATTTTATCAAGTGACTTCGCAAGTAAGCTCACGAGTAGACAGTAACTATTTTATAGACTGCCAATGGCAGGTCTACTAACTTGATTTCACCTAAGGAGCTAAGTCAATTGCCTCGGGCTCAAAAATTAAATCATGCTTTGCTCTTGAATTATTTTGGTGCCCCATATGCGGGTTGGTGGCGCGAGGGTACCCGGCCGAACAAAACTTGATAACTTACCTGTATCAAGTTACTGAATTTGAAGGCCCAGCAAAACTCTACACGTCCCACTTCGCGGTCGATGGCGTCCAAAAATTGAATTTTCGGCCCGTGCTAGTCCATGGATAGAACTCACAGAACTCTGTAATATGATTACGAGCCCAAGAGTCTCAACATAAAGTCAACACGTCGATCTGTATGATTTGGGAGATCTTGATTATTCTGATCTCAGTATGACGTTTAATTATAACTGACGGGACAATCTATCCATTACAGTTATCGTCGGCAACCAGTAAATATCAGGTCTCGGGTACTTAGGTGTAGTTGGCCCTGCGGCGGAAAGTTAAACTACTGGCATGATGCACAATGCACGTTCCTGAGTCCGGACACTGCCCTGAAGCATTTAGCTGCATCACAGACAGCCAAGCTTGATTTCGTGAGCGCGGTGCATGCTTTGCTCTTTTGTCAATTGGAGACAGGCGCGATTGTTACAAATACAAATCTTAAATTGATGGAATGCGCGATGGCAAGAGGTAAATTTTATCTCCGGAATCCGGAGTTTGGTCAGCGAATCCTGTTGAGCCGCCAAGCCTCCCTTCCTGCTTTCGACAAATCGAATGAGCGACATAATTCAGGAACTGCGGAGAGATGTGCTCAATGTCGCGAAGACCAGAAATTTAAATGATGGTCTGGATTGAAGCCACAAGCCAGTTACACAAGTGGCGGAGGCAACCGATGGCACGCGACACCTGTACCATAGGCTGTTGGCAGGCTGTTGGCTCTTCGAGCCTGCCCGAACGGTTGCAGCCTGCTCGTCTGTGGGACGCAGTGTTGCTGATAAGACTTCGCGATGCTGCGTGGCTGGTGTTGTGGCGTTGTGGCGCTGTTTTTTTTGGGCGCATCGAGATGGCCCGCAGAGTGTCGACGGATTTCTTGCACAATCAAGGCACTCCCGACGACACACTCAAAGTCAATTGCGGAATCGCCGCAACTTTCCATATGTCGACTCCGCACGGACGTCGTCATTGCTGATGTGTTTCAAACCTTGCACCACATAGATCTCATTGGTAATGTATTTTTAAGGCTCCATCCGCGTGTTGTCACAAATTGCTGCGCACCTATTCGTCGCAGACTCACGATTGAAGCAACCCGACGATACTTTACCTAAATCGATATCAGGAAAGTCTGTGATTCCAATGTTTGAACATCTAATGGAATTAAGCTGCTGTTTACTCGTAAGAACGCCAAACTTAGTGGACATTTGTAATTGCAATTAAATTGTGTTAGCTTGTCTCACATGTAGTTAGTCAAACATTTCTACTCCACAACGCAACATTACCACCAATATCTACGTGCCGCCCTCACTTTGAGCAATTCTGCGGTGATGCTAGTATCAAGATTATAACAAAGCAATGATCTGTGTTCTAGCAAGGAGGGCCCAATACATAGCATCACATATGTCGTAAAAATCTCCGAGAAGAAGGAAACATCGGGTGTAATGTAAATCCGTCGACGGTTGCTCATCACAGGAATGGATCGGAATCAAATGAGTATACGCGAATTCGTTTGAACTTTTCTGTTTTTTTATTGCCCGGTCAGTCTGAACTCTGCACTTAAAATCAACAGATCAAGCGTCCGTCGAATTGGCTGAGGCGGTACACAAGTCAGCATGTGGGAATCGCAATTCCAAAGGATCAACTATACTTTAGACCTTATCGGGAGAGGGTAGCTGGATTTGGATATTACTCGATGCACTCAGGTCTATTGGCAGCTCGGCTCACGAAGTATTTAAATTAAACTTAAACACGGAGAGCGGGTCAGCCATGAAGTTCCGTCAGGTTTGCTCCTTTGAGCAGTTCAAGACGCGAAACATACCAAACCCTATCGTGTCCCAGGCTAGGTAACTCCGAATATAATTTCACAAATCAATTCATTGTAGGTAGATACAGATACAATTTCAGATTTGACAACATATCAGTTCATTTGGATGTATAAGTGCGCTATCCTTATTCATTTATTGAGTGCGTAATAAGACAGAGTTACACGGGTATTAGACAGAGACTTTCGATATTATCTCCGTGATGCAGCATGATTTGATCATTACCTGTAGTTTCATATTTTGGATAGAGTTGTGCTGCGTCGTGGAATCCGGTGAGGAATGTCCAAAACGCGGATCGGGAGCGTTGAAAAACTCAGATACCAGAGAACCAATCAGAAATATGCCATATCGGATCAAATCGCCCTTCGAGCTCTTCAGCGCGATTGACTCTAAGCGCCCCAGTGGCTCGTGCGTCGCCTGTCGCACGAAGGTGCGATATGATAATCCAATCTCTCATTCACTTTGGAATTACTCCTTAAATCCCAACAAGCGTATAATTTCGCTTGTTAAAGAGGCTAGATCGATTCTTGAGCATGATAACAGATCTGATTTGGGAACTGTCAATGCCTTCCAACACGGTCGCGTTGCGATCAGAATTCTCGTATCGGGATGCTGCATCTCGCACGAACATACATCACACTTGGCACTCATTTAATATCACAGCTCAAATCAATCCTAGGTCCAATCAAGCAAGTCACCACGTGCCGAATCAGTTGCAATCGAGACAAATGACGACAAGTATTGTTATGAATGGTTTATTCGGTATTACTGAATCAATAATGAAAGTTAGTCTGGCATATAAATTGGCGCGTCTTTTGTACTCCCGCGAAATCTATGCGGTCCGACGTCTAAGCGACAAGCAGCCAGATCAAAAGACCTGCTCATACCAGTCGCGACACGCGACCGCCTAACAGTTACAGACTAGTGAGTAGTACTTGCAGTCGACTTCTCCTCTGCTCGTGAATCGAATCTCATCAAGTAATAAATATCCGAAGTGGATTTTCGTTATCACATCACTAATCAGTTCCTACTCTTCTCCAACCCAACAGGTTTGAACTACTCCAAAGTCCAAACCCACATACCTTCACCACTACATGCTGGTGCTGCGCCTACCCCTAAGTCTTCATGCTTTCAAAATTGCCAACAGCCTTCTTTGCAATACTAACGTCTTGCCTTGAGGTGTTAATAGCGAAGAGTAACATCTGATGCCTGCGATAATTTGTCTCTTTGGTGAGTAGGGCTGCAATTACTAGATGTTCGAGGATCCTACCAAATGTTGGCAACCGACGGTACAGGAGCCCTCGCAATATTGATTTCTCACAGTGATGTAGCCTGCACAGGCCTATGAGGTCCAAAGAGATACTTAAATCAAAATATACCTCGTTTCTTCATAGTTCTTAACAAATTCTTAGATTTTCGAGAATAAACGAGAGTGATTACGTGCTAGGAGTTACTCTCGGGTCATTGTTAACATCACCCAATAATGAGTTCTCGGGGTCTTTCCTGCACACCCCTGATTTTCCCATAAGTGTTGAGCCTCACCAGGGCTAGGTCTGTTGATATGATAACGTTTTTTGTCATGAACTTCGAACCGGAGGTCGCGCTTAGAGACGCAAATTTGGAATCAGTTTATTTATGTTTCTCAAATCTGTAATAACAGCTAACTCATAAAACGTGTGCATCCGGCGTACACCATTGTACTCAAATGCCAACCGTACACTTAGCAATGCGGCGCTACCCGAGAGAGATCAACAATGGAACGACGATTGTATTAAATGTTAGTGGTCAAGACGATATATAAGCCATTATCTCCTGTTGCCCGCGAAAGGAGTGCGTCAGCCTTCTTCACGGCCTCTCAACAACTTCCCCCCAGAACGGCGTCCACTGGACATTTATATTATGAATGTACTCATTGAGACTGTATATTAAAGAGAGCGTAGTTACAAATAAAAGGAAACATCCAAATTGTTTTTTTTGCCAAAGCGTGTATTTACTAAACTTATATTCATGATGAAACGCTTTTTTTTGGTGTTCAACACCGTATTTTAATTTAAATTATGTAATAACTTACAAGAAAATGTTTATAAAATGAGCAATTGTTTGGAGAGTTGGGTCCCGAAGAAACCCTATCCCCGGAATAAAGACTTGGCTAGCAAGTCCCAAACTTTTTGTGGTTACTCAATTCGATATAGTGTAACGGCTAGCACGGTCCGCTTTCACCGGGCAAATCCGGGTTCGATTCCCGGTATCGAAGTTTCCAAATTTTTTTTCCGTGGCCCCAATTTCCAAATAGCCCGTACTTTACTGTATATAAAGTGTGCCGGCGGTCAGATGAGGTTGTGCCCACCGATTTATGTGTTTTCAAGGGCTTTTGACACGGAATAACAAGCAGTTAGGACTAGCTGAGAGTGGCGCTGTACGAAATTTCACAATACGTGCGGATCACGTGGCCTAGGTTTTTTTTTTGCTTTTAGTGAATGAAATTTTGTGCTGCGTGGTGCTTAATGCTGCGAAGTTGGCCATGGTTTCCAATGTGGCCTATAGGGCCATCGTCCTTTCTTTTACTATTTTCTTCTAATTTCTTATTTTCTCTCCTTTGTTTTCCGTAATATTATTTGTAGCCATCCTCATATATAAACAATTTAAAATAAATGCTTAGTTGAATACCAAAAAATCACGCTTTCTGAGGTGTGTACGCCTATGTTTTGTGATATCATACCGATATAAATGTGTAAGCTTTTGTACGGACTTCGGTGCACCGGTCTTGCACAATAACAGCAAAAAGCAATATAGGTCCCCTACGGAATACTTCATTCATTGCTGTATCTATTTAGGGCATAAATTTTTCTATAATTAAGTGGTGATAGTGCATAGTGTGCAGTGAATGTTCTTCGGTATGGCAATAGAGACTTTTACAACTTGGCAATGGTCTAGACATGCAGGCGCAATACGAGTTGCTGGTTTCGGACGGGCGGACTTTCGTCTTGTCCGCGTATCCTCATCAATGTTACAATTGAGAAGAGAGAGCGAGAGGTACGAGTTCAATGCAAATAAAACAGTCCATGCCCTGAAAAGTACTTCAAATATGCTTTTCAATTGGTCATACAGTCCACTTATATATTACGTTACATAGTCTATGACGAGGAAGGATCAATCATGATAGTACACGTGACTGCGGTCGACAGTTTAATAGGCCACTGGGATCGGGTTTAAATTTGCCCCTTTCCACCGGCAACGTAAGCTTGCTTACTGCGGTTGATGAAATCGACATGGATCAGTGATGATGCATGATCCATATAAACTAGGGGGAACATGGCGGCAATACTTGATAGCTGAATATAGGCGGCAATTCAAAACAATTAGCAGGACCGTTGGAAATACTTAGCAACATAAAAGCCCCGCACTACGCAGCCTGCGGGATATGCCAGATGAGAAGCATGACGTGACCGTCCAACATGCACAATCCAGCAAGTAATATCATCTCCCATCTGCCGTCTGGATTGAGCGAAATTAGGAATACGAGAACAGTACCACACACAAAAGACATAGCCAATTGTTTGTAGTCTCGCCAGACAGGAAGTGAATGATATCCCAAGTTTACCAACCACTTCGCAGAGAGAGCTTATCGAAAAGCTAGCAAGAGCTGTACAACTCTCGCTAAGGGTAGAGCATCTCGCCACTTAGTTTAGCAGCATTAGAGATTCTAAGGTCAAGATCGAAAGGCCAGTCAGAAAAAATGAGATGGTCCATTGCATTCTTAGAGGACCCCTAAAGGCGGCGAGTGCCCACGGTGTCTGAGGATTATATGAGCGGCGATGTTGGCATAGCATTAATCGCAAAGGATACTTGGTGTATAGGGCGCATAGGCTTTGATACTGCTCATTTTGCTTCCCACCTGGTGCCGATGGTACTGAATCTACACCGAGGCAGCAACGCCCGTCGGGAGAGGGTACAAGAAGTGTCACAGAAAGTCACGGGAAGTTGCTGTGACTCGCGCCCACGCACAACACTAGCTCACAAGTCACACAATACAAACAGAACGAGAGCACGCTTGCTCGTCGTCGCGGACAGGCTGTCCCGGTTAATTTTTTCTTTCTCCTTGCTCTCCGCTTCTCCTCCACGTATAATTCTCGTCGCTAGGCTCCCCTTCCATCGCTCGCATTTTGTTGGTCCTTTTGACGTACCTTTGTCAATCTTCGTCTCTTCTGCCTTTGTTGTCCGGAAGACCTGGTGCGATTGGCTCATATTTTACTGCTCGCCTATTGAGGCCACCTTTTTCCGTGTGTGTCCCCGATCTTTTTCTCTCCCCTTGGCGTAACGCCTACTCACATCCTCCATTTCGTTGATCTTCAGTTTCGGAATCTTCATTATTGCCCAGCTCTTCCTGCAATAATCTAGCGCTTCGTTTTGCGCGTTTCGGTCGCCGTCAATTCGCAGGTTTCTGATCTTGTCGGAAACTTTGTGTTCTTGTCTACTGCCGCCTGCCCGCCATCGACGTCTTAAAGTCATTTCATTTTCCAACAATTTTCGGGCCTTGTACCTTGTCTACCCTATTTACAATGCCTTCTGCAACATTGGTATCGCCACCCTCTTATGCTTTGGCTGCCGGCGCCAAGCCAACTACGAATCGCGTCGGTAGTCCGGCTTTACCGGCTGCAAAGGACGACTTGACTACCATCGCTGCTCCCGTTCCTGCCTCGACATCTACGTCTGCTTCGATAGCATCTACATCCTCTTCCACAAATGATGTGACTCAGTCGATTACTACTGTAGAATCGTCATCGGCTCCAGTTATGTCGTCAGCATCGGCTGCTAATGGCAAGACGTCGGATGACAAGGTCAAGGACAAGGATGCGACAAGTGCGGCATCTTCTGACGCTGCAACTACTCCATCGTCGGCTGTGGCCGGCGCAACGTCGTCTTCTTCGTCCGCGTCCTCCTCTACAACTGCCACGGAATCTGTGTCTTCCATTGAAGCTGTTGCCACCCTTTCAAAGCCAAATCTCACTCCGGCGCCTGTTCCTAAGGTTAATGTATGGAAGGTCAGACAGGAAACAGTTTCCGTGCGAGGGCCTACGTCTGCAACGGCTGATCCAACACCTGCTGAGCTGAGTACGTCGGCTCCTGCCGGCGACAAGGAGAAGAAACAGGCAAAAGCTCCTGCACCGGTCGATTTGGACACTAAGGCTTGGCCTTCTGCTCCTGAAGAGGATGGTGTCAATGGGGAGAAGAAGGAGAATGCTGCGAAATCGAAGCCTCGTCAAGGTAAACTCAACTTCAAACGCGACTTTGACTGGCTTACTAACATGTTTGATAACAGGCAAGGAGAAGTGGGTTCCTTATACTCCGGCTATAATAATGCCATCCAAATCTTCCCGAGGTGGCAAGCCATTCTCATCATCGCGTACCAACAACAACGGAAGCGGGAGGCCATCATCTGCATCTGCTGCTAACAACGAGGGATCGAACTCTAGTGAGGAGCACAGTTCGAACCGTGGAAACAAGAGCTTTCCGAGAGGAAGCAGACAAAAGAATGGTAGCGTGAATGGAACGGAAAAGAAGTCAACGCCGTCGACGAATTCTGGTTCCGAGAGGGATCAAAAGACCTGGCACAAGAAACATCACGACAAGAAGGACTCAAGTAAAGATGAGAAAGAGAAGGATGATGGTGGTTCTAAGGATCGCCCACAACGCTCACCAAGCAAGGACCTCTCACAGTCTTCTTCAGATGTTTCTGGAGGCACCACTCCTACTCAATCTAGTCAGTCTCAGTCTCATTTCCAACTGCACTCTAATTATACCGCTCATCATTCTAATCACAATCATCACAATTCACATCACGTTTCCCCTTCGTCATCTCAAGCCTCAAACCAAGCCGGTTCTGAGATGTCGGCAACGTCGCCTTCTGGTCAAAGTCATGTAGATCATCAGCATCATCAGTCTCATCATCTATCGCATTCGAGCAACCAGCATTTACAATCATCAAGTATTCATTCTCAGTCTTCTAAGAGTGTTTCGCTCCCGAATAAGAGCAGATCGCAGCGACCATACAACCACACAAATGATCAACCGACCACAAACAGTTCGGGTCAGCAGATAAATAGGGGACCACGAAATGAGTATCACAACAATGGGAACCATGCTGGTGCTGTTAATGGGACGCAGCCAGCTGGTCAATCTGCGCAGTCATCCCAATCCCAGCAGCAAGGTTCCTATCCGGTCTCGAAGCCATCCCACCAGCAGACCACTGCGAACGGTACCCGAATTGGTTCTCCACGATCGGTCCACAGTAATCCTCAATTCCAACAGCAGCAACATTATGGATTTCAGCAGCATCACAACAACCACCATAACAACTACCAGCTGAGACGTGCATCGGTGCCATTTCAGCAAAGGCAGTTCTACCCACAGCAGGACTACGCCGCGGCGATGTACGCATACCCACAAACGGCATTTCAGCCCCATCCAGCGGGCCTTATCCCTGTTTATAACTTTGAGCCGATTTCTATGGTGACTGCTCAAGTGTAAGTGATCCTTGTTGTAAATGCATGATACATGGAGTTAATAGTTGTGTGTAGGGAATACTACTTTTCTGTGGAGAACTTGTGCAAAGATCTTTACCTGAGAAGCAACATGAACAGCTCAGGCTTCGTTCCTATTCACGTCCTGGCCAACTTCAACAGGATGAAGAGTCTGACCAATGGAGATATGTCTATGTTGTTGGAGGCTTGCAGACAGTCACCAGTTGTCGAGCTTGTTGGAAATAAAGTGAGGTCGCGTGAGCATTGGTCTAATTTTGTTCTTCCATTTGAGAGTAGATCGCAATATGGGAAGGAGGAGGAAGCAGAGACCCACTCAACTACATCAACAGCGACATCTACTCCGGTGCCTTCATGAACGATAAGGACGGGATAGATGTTGGAGATGTGTGGCATATTAAAAATTTAGTGACGGTTTGTGTGAGTAGGTAGAAGCGATGATATCGGGTTAGTTAGGTGGAGATCGCATAAAGACAGTCTGGTGGATACGTGCAGGCAAATTATGGAATATAATCCAGAAGGTCGGTTATTTAAATGAGTGGACGAAATCTTAATAATACCTGTATGAGCAAGGAAAAGTTCTAATCATATAATTCTATATTAAGCGGCTGAATAATGCTGGGTTTGCATTTGACTTCTAAGTACTCGATACCAAATCTATAAAGTATTCCCAGTTCACATTGGCCTTGGCCACCGCTATATTAATTTAATTGGTGCATTGCTTGCAACAATCATAAGTCATTAGTGAGTCTGAAATCCGTATAGCTTCGAGGAATACTAACACAAGCAGTCGACATTTTGGTGGATTGCGATGGCCGTTGGCCCGTAGCGCGCCCGATTTTCCAAACTCCCGATTGCCCGACCCGCAAAATCCCGTTGTCCAAAAATGACTCTCTTCCCTGAATTGCAACAGCAGATATTCAGAGATTTACTGGTCACGTGACGAAAAAATTTGCTCAAATTGGAAATGCCAGTGGCTGGTGTGGGCAAATTTAAGTTTGGTCGGGTCCTTTTTGGTATTTGTGGTCTACGGAGTCTGGCCGGGAACGAGCTGCCCTTGGCAGAATAGCCGTTGTCGAAGAGAAACACACTTACCCGGATCAGATCTTGGATCTTTTTGACCCAAGAACTTTTTACGTTCCAGAAATTCGACGCGCGGATTGCCAGTCTACAATGCTGAATCCAAGAATATGGGCAGTCTCGCGATGTCTCGCCGTGGATAGGAGATTCCCGTTAAGAGGAAGCAGGCATCACTTGGGTTTGTTGCATGCAGTTGGTATTGAATTCAACCATAACTACTCCATATCATCTTCCAGCTCTTCCGCGACAGAGTCAACTCCAAGCTTTCCCCCGTCAGCGCCTCCGTCATATCACTCGACTACTATTCCTTCTACTCAACTTCCTCCTCCTGAGCGAAAGTCGTTTGCTAAGAAAGATTCTAATGCCGGCGACAGCGTGTACCTCATACGGCCAATAGGCGTCAATTCCGCTCCCAAACCGACTGATAATACTCGCATTGACAAACGTACGTTTGCAGAAAAGAGGGCGGATTTTGTTAACTATGATAAACACATTGAAAAGCGAAATGAACTGTAAGTGCAGTTTACAGAACATGTTGTAGAAACACTCCAGCTAATCGATCCGGGATAAAAGGCTCAAGGAATTCTCGAAGTCATATTTCGAGGAAATGAGAGAATTTGGCAAGAATTTTGGCAAGGAATGGATAGCGCCGAAGTCCTACTTCCGAGCAGATAAGGCTCTGTACATGCCTAACTTCCATGGATCTACCCTGTTGTCATCCAAGGAAGCAGACACCACATCTGCTTTAAAGGAGAAAGTCTCGATCGTTAAAGTGTATTCATCACTTTCGGGCGAAAAGCAAGTCATGAGCTATTTCGACTCGCCTCAGGATGCTCTAGGAGACGTTCTCCTAGAGAAGGGCTACCAGATCGTCGATATAAATATTCCGGAAAGTTTCATTAAAGGATGGATATCTAAGCTATTTTCTTACCGGACGCGCAGTGCGGTTGGAAAAAGCAGGCACGGACTCTTCTTCTATGCACATAAGCTACCCGATTCATTGAACCTCTCCATTGGATTGGTTAACAAATATGCCGGATACGTCTATTTGGTTGATAGATATTGCAAGATTAGATGGGCTGCATGTGGAGCCGCGACAGATGAAGAGAAGGAGTCCTTGAAAAGGTGCTTACGAGGGGTTGTCGCTGAGGCTAAGGCTCAGCAGAAGAAGAGAATAGAAGCAGAAGAAGAACTAAGGTTGTAAATATATGTCATTGTAAAATACGTCCATTGTAAGATCCAATAGGGTAGGATATCATTAAAACGATCGGGATTTTCTTTCTAGTTAGTACAAGTGGTATATTTGCACCGCCACATCTAGTCATGAAGTTCGCGCCACGAACGCCACAACGCCATCAACACTACTCCGATCAATTTCAATTCGCTACGTCACTCTGCAAAGCTGGCTTTCCGAAGTTGATAAGTTCCTCCTGCCTTGATTCACGATGCAAGGTATTACTTGGTTAGGGAAAATGTTATTATATGTACTGACATGCACAATTTTAGGCTATAACAAATACTATCCGCCAGATTACGGTAATTTTGCCTCGTCTCAAAGATTCTGCATTACCGCTAACGCTCTTATTAGATGGCCAAACGTCACTCAACAAACTCGCTGGCAAGAATCATCATCTAGGGAATCGGGCACGAAAGATAGCACAACAGTGAGATTACGATTTGTGTCTTTTTTCGCGGCTTACCCTCCAGACTAACAACATATGCTTAGAATCCTTATTGTTCGGTTCGAATTGCCATTCGACATATGGTGCGAACAATGTGAGAATCATATTGCCCAGGGCACGCGATACAATGCGGAGAAAAAGAAAGTCGGGTCGTACTATACCACGCCCATTTTCTCCTTCCGGATGAAATGCCATCTTTGCCCAAATTACATCGAGATCCACACGGATCCGCAGAAGACAGAGTATAAAGTGGTATCAGGGGCGCGGAAAAAGACGACCGAGTATGACGGTGACAAAATCGGCGCGATAAAGGTTGACTCACTGTTACATAAGGGTACTGGTGCGGGCAAGGAAGATGAAGATAGTAACGATCCGTTCGCGCGTGTTGAGAAATCAACGGAGCAGGCGAGACAGGTCCGAGCTGCACAGAAAAGGTTATCGGAACTGTATCAGCAGAGCGAAGAACGATGGGCCGATCCCTACACCAAAAATCAACAGCTACGCAGAATATTCAAAGACAAGAAGAAAAAGTTGGAGGAGACACAAGCAAAAACCGATTCGCTGGCATGGAAAATTGCAAAGGTCGCCCAGCTAAAGAAGAAGCGTAAGGCTTCCAAATAGTACATATGTTCTAATAGAATGCTCCGACAATTGATTGGATTTTGTATAAAGGGACCAAGGATGCCGCATGACTTATATTTGGGAATTGAATCTCGTTGGGATCACGGATACTGCTATTCTACGCCAACTATAAAATATATTACACACCTAGTAATAGTTACAACTGCGTTTACCATCCCGAGCACGGCAAGGAATCATTATTGTTACAATCGTTACAATTCCACCAATTGAGTCACGACTTTCTTATCTTCCGGATTAGCTCCTGTTTGAATCTCTCTTGTCAATACTGCTGTGGTAGAAGTCGCCGTTGTTGAAGTCGTTGTCGAGTAAGTAGCTGAGGCTACAGGCGGCCTAAAATTCACAGCACGGCCCTCGTTGTAGATCTCGTTCAGTACATTTTCGAATGCCGAAGGTCCGCCTTTCTCCCTAATTTCCTCGTACTTGTTATAGAGGAACAGAGCAGTCTTCGCATCTTCAATGGAATCATGGGTCTCTGTCTGAATGTTTTGATGAAGAAGATACCAGGCTAGAAATCTTAGTGAAAGTTTCCTGTTACAATGTTAGCGTGATCTTTAACACTCAATAATAGCTTCAGCGGCACCAACCTTTGTCGCGACTTAATGAAATACAAATCCACTGTATCTATCACCTGATTTCTTGGTACTTGAATGTCTGTAGCAACAGCAATTAGCTACTAAATATCGTAGTCTCGTAAAAGCACCAGTGCTCACTTATAGTACGGAAATCATTAGCTAAACCGTGTCCGACGAAGACGCAACCCAAGTTCAGTAACAACCACAGTTTCTTGTATGCGACCTGGAACAGTCCACTCAGTTATTGTTTCAAACAGAAGTCAAAACAGTGGTTTACCTTCAACGGCACTAGAGACTTCTTCGACCGATTAGGATCTAAATCACCGATCTCTATTCCTGAGAACTCCGTTAAATAATCAACAATATTATCCGTGGTGGTGATATAGTCGTCTACAAATGCAACACCCGAGTTTGGTCCGTCACCCCTAACAACTGAAACACGGGCTAGACTGAGTCGGCTAGGTCGAATCAACAAGCGCGTACCGTCACTTCTAATCTCCGTCACTTCTTGCTGAAGTGCAACAAACTCAGCGTCAATAGCTACAAGAGTTCCTTGCTTTGGTGCCTCCTCTCGAGTCAAAGATTCGCACTCAAATCTCAAGTCAGACCGATCCCTATCGTGTAGTTAGCGAGGACCCAAATGAACCGAAAGTTGAAAGGTACGAACGAGCTAAATGCAGTTCCACTATATAGAAGAGATGTGTCCAGGTTGTCCTTCCATTTGGTATCAAACTCGGTGTTCTTTACATCACTACTTTGATATATCACGACCGTCGGCGTCTTCCAAACGTAATCAAACTTCAAAGCCTCCGACGCTGGAAAAGGCTTCACCAAAAAATCGTTGAACAAATGCCATTGTCGTGTGCCATCTTCCTTCGGAACTACTCAGAATTAATATATGTTACAAATACGACATCGAACAAGACTCGAAAGTTTACCTCGTATCAGAGACACCATGTGGTTATCCGAACTACCAAAATTAACCTCCACAACCATACCGGTCAATTCATACACCTCTGTCTGGCCATCTTCAGCAGTTGAAATAGTGTCTTCAGTCACCTGCTTGATATTCAGCTTGTTATCGGCAATCTGAGCTCGTATTTTTGTGGGCAGGAAGTTCTTCTGAGTCCACACCTGTCGAGACTGCGCGTCCACCGACGCATTTAGTGCAAGAACTGGAGGTAGTGACTGCACACGCTTGCTCGAAGCCAGCATTTGATACCGTCGGCATTTGTCGCACCAACCCCTCGTATGGCTATTTGTCTCGAGACTCTGTTGCAATATTGAGCAGAAGCCCGCATTCGCATTGGATAATCGTTTATCACCGCTGCCGGAACCATTTGCCCCACGCCCTCCAGAGGCGGAATCTGTCGACTTTGGATACAGCAAGTCTGTGACGTAAGCTGTACCTCTCCGTGGAGTTTCCGACGCACAGTTTCCGCATCTGACTGTAGTGATAGTACTAACCCCGGCGACTTTCTCCAGCTGAGTTACTCCGTTGTTACTGTTAATCAGTTCCGCTGATTCCATCTCTTTAGTCCTATTCTCTACCCCTATTCGTTCTAATAGAAATCGATTGAATGACTGTAACATTGATCCTAACGGAATCTGTTTTGCTTCAGATTCATCTTCGAGCAGACCCAGTGCTGACGCTTGATGAATAGATCCTAGTGTGCGAACAAAATTGTATGCCCGACAGTGTTGACCGCCGGCCTTCACTAGCATATCGAACAAGAATCCAAGCTCACACAGAAGACATTTCTCAGTACGACAAAATCCTGCAACATGGCGGAGAGCGAAATTGTAGATGAGAGGTGTAAATCGATAGAGCTGCAAAAGGGAATTGGTGTATGAGTTTTGCAAATGTGTTTCTAGACCAGCATAGGAAGTCCGATTGTAGAATCTAGAAGGGCATTAGCTACGTCTCCATGTGCTCACTCGAGGCAAGCCAGAGCATACCCAAAATCGAAGTCTTCAACGCCAAACTTGCTGTATTTGATTTCGACCTTTTTGAAAGCTTCAATAGGATCATTGTTGTCTTGCATCGCCTTTGGTTGGCCCTGGCCTAGAAGCTTATCCTGTTCGCTTCTGAACATCGGCGTCTTTGAATCGCTTGTGTTGTTAGCGTTGTTGTACGTCAGGGACTCGGTAACATAACGACGATGCCGTTTGGGGAACGGCGCATATCCAACAAAGTCTACCGTTTTCATCGTTGCCAAAATCTCGGGATCTATCGGCGGATATGGTCTTCCAACGTTGAAAACCGTGTCCGTGGGCCAAGCCGACAGAAGCTTTTCTCGATAGTATGGCATTCCGACAGAATTGAGGGGGCTAAAATATAATAAGATACAACACAAATCTACCAATGCCTCACCAGTTCACTTACACGTCATTATCTGTAGCCTTGATTCCAGAGGTGGCATCAAGTACAGGATCTGCCCACTCAGTAGGCCTGCAAAACTCGGTAAATCGTGATGCTTCCTGCGAGCCCCAAATATGTACGTATCCATCACTATCACCCAGAGCAAAATAGTCGCCAGAGTTTGAAATATCCAGACCCGTGGCATAAGAGAGGTTCGCTTGGTGCAGATAGGCGTGTGCTGGATTGACAAAGTCAAGAATCTGAAGCTGACCTGTGACCGAGGACACCATGCAAGTTGTTGACATCTTGGGGTGCAGTCTCACAAAAGCGGCACCTGCTGGAAATGGAACGGGAGGTTGTGGTCGGAAAGTTCTGAGATCATAAATGTTAAGAAGTGGGTCGAGAAGATAAGATGATCCTCTTTTCAACCTCGTTAGAATCTGAATGACACATTAATTGCCCGTATTCGCATACCTGTATGTATGTCCGCATGTAAGCAGTACATTCTCTCGTGAATCCAAATCGGCAATTCCGCCCGAGTGTGCAGGGAATTTCCGTACGATCTGTAGAGACACGGGGTCTATCAAGACGACTTCACCTTGCGTACTTCCAGCACAGATAAGTCGCCCTCCGCGTCGCATAACAGTAAAACCTTCGTCAAACTCAACCTTAACATGTACATATTAGCACATTGTTCAAAGTATTAGATAATTAGATTATTTACCTCAGACACAATGATGCCACGATCAACATTCACTTTCAGCAATCCCGGATTCCTTCCAGCGACGATGACTTCTGAGGTGCCACGAGAGGTATAGCTCATACACATCAAATCGTTCATTTTGGCCTCATCCCTGTGTATACGATTGTCAACTACAATAACAGATCTATCGCCCGAATCTAACATGAAGTACTAACGCCAAGTTGAATCTTACTAGTCCTCTCCTCGTTGTCATCCTGAGGTTCTTCAATCCCAACGATAAGATTCCCCGGTCATTCACCAGAATCTGTGACACTGGCGACTTATGCCCCAGGAAACTGGTATACTTGCGTAGCGAATCGCCAGTGAAAGACGCAACGCGTCCCTGGTTGATTAAAATCAAGTCAGCACCCGATTCATCCTGAATGTCTCGAGATTTCACGAGTCATATTTGCCTCACATTGGTACTTCCGGTCCACAGAAGTTCCTGGGTATTGTCAAATGCCACGGTCGAGAGCGATGCCGGTATCGATCCAAACGGCAACGTCGATACGCGGCTAACCTATAACGGCCAAAATATTAGAGCTAGCCAAAGGACTAAATAAACTGAAATATGAGCACCTCTCTCCAGCCCTCCATTTTTAATTATTTGTATTATTCGAGTAATTGGTGTCTCGAGAACTGGCGGTAGAACATTGCCGATTGGTGGGCAAAAACTAATGATCTGTCCGAGTTAAGGCTGATCTGGGGAGATGAAACTGATGCAAATGAAATTCCACCGCTATAACGTAAAGACAAAAAAATTCTCGAGCAACTATAGATGACGATTCGGAGGGTCGTTGAAATTAATTGGGTTGTCAAATAATCTCGATTCTAACCGGCCTTCTATACTTATTCTCATCGCATGCCAAACTTGGGGCGCGCAAAGTTGTCAGGATGGCCGATGGCCAGCATTTGTGAGAGCGTTCCACACAAGGTTAGCGCATTAATTCTTCCTCCACCGCGCCGAGACTTTTTTTGCATCGCGCGCTACATACTGATTGATCAAGTAAATCTGGATTCACCAAACCTCCTCCCTCTTCTTCGGATTTAAACCTACTCAATGGCATCTCTAAGGACGCTCGCCATCAGAAATACGACGTGTCTTCGGTATATAGCCATTGAGCGACGGGCACTGTTCAGCACGACATCTGGAGCACTCAGTCATGTCGGATCCGCGCCAATATACGTTCCCGAAGATGTTAATCTTGCGCTTGACGTGCATAGCCGAGATGAAGACCGTGACACGACGCCACTGGTTATAAAAGGTCCGAAGGGGACGCTGAAGACGAGCGTGCCGTCATTTGCACGGCTGGATTTGGTCGAGAATGGAAAGAAGCTGGAGGTGCGGGTAGAGGACGACACGGTGCGGCAGCAACGGCAGATGTGGGGTACTCTGAGATCGCTGATACAGAACAATGTGACTGGCGTTTCCGAGGGGCATGTTGCGATCCTTCAGTTTGTTGGTACTGGATATCGAGCAGAGCTGTTAAGCAGTGGGAGACAAATTAGTGTTAAGGTTGGACAGTCGGGAACTATTCTGTTTGATGTTCCAGCAGGCATTTCGGCATTGAATCCTCAGCCGACGAGATTAGTACTGGAGGGAATTGATAAACATGCGGTGAACCAGTTCGCCGCCACTATTCGGGCCCTGAAGCCGCCAGAGCCGTACAAGGGCAAGGTATGAAATTCTTCACCTGTGGAAGTGTATTGGCTGCGTCTGATGATATTAACTTTCTCACAGGGTATCTACATGAACGGCGAGACGATTAAGATGAAGGACAAGAAGGTCAAGTAGTGTGCGAGTGAAAGCATTTTTGTACAGTATCATTGTGGTTTATTTTTGTGAGCTATGTGAATCATAGATCTTGTACATTCGCTCGAATGGCAAATATCTGGCAAGGCAAGCCTCTATTTTTTTTTCAACGCGACTCCTGAAGCACTTGCTGCACAACCTCAAGTACTTTCGGCTGTATGTCTTTCGAAGCGGCCACGATTCCCTTATTCTTCTTCAGGGTTCTGCCCTGCGAAAAGTCAAGAGGTTTGCCGTACATGTCAGACACGATTCCACCGGCCTCTGCGACGAGCAGATTTCCAGAGGCATGGTCCTATATCAGGATTTTAGCCAGTTTCTTATTGGGCACCCTTCCAAAAGCAAGACCTACCCAAATCTTCTCTTCATATGTAGCACTGACCGGCAGACGCAAGTAGATATCTCCATCTCCTCTGGCAACGCTAGCGTACTTGGCCTGTGAGTCCATTCTGACCGAATCCTTCACGATCCCAAGAAGCTTCGCGATCTTAGCCTGCTTGTCGTGTGAGCTGTGACCAGCCTCGACGCTTTCGCAGAATGACGCATTGGAGGTATCGGTCACTGGTCTCATGCTGATGCGCTTTGCGGAATCGAGCGGGGAGCCGATGGGTCTCTATCTATGTAGTAAGCATCCGTGGCAACAGCATATATTCGAGATTGCGACAAAACCAGAAAACTTCTCACAGTATAAGCTCCCTGATCGATAACAGTCGAGAAGACTACTCCCTTCCCTGAAGACTCATCTGCCGGGTCGACAAGCAGATTCGGGCATCCGATAACGCCAACGACGACTTTTGAGTCGACGATCAAGGCCAGACACACGGCATATTGCCCTCGTCTTAGGAAACCCTTGGTACCATCAACAGGGTCCAGCGCCCACATTCCTAGAAAAAAAATTTCTTGTTAAATACTGTCGCATTCACTGCGAAACTCGCACAGAGATATCTAACACCACTTACGCTTAACCTTGCCACCCCCAAACTTTCCCTGGTCGATGTACTCGAGCATGTTCTCCGCCGTCTCGACCTTCCCAATCTCGGATTCAAATGAATCGAAATCGGAAGCCTCCTGGACCAGTCCCCATACTGTGTCTCGCAACGTCGCATCGTCTCGCAAGATGGCAGAGTCCTCCTCGCCGACGACGGGGTCCTCCGGGAATACACTCTGCAGAGCGCCAATTATAACCGCTTGTGCGCCGAAATCGGCGACTGCATAAAGGAGACAAAGAGCTTTAGTCAGTTGTCCGTTTCTTATTTGCAGTTCTGCAAGTTGGCCACTTACCGGTAACCGGCGAATGGTCGCTCTTGGATACTGTGCCATTATGCTGGGTTTCGGTCACGATCTTGGTTAGTTTGCAGGCTCGTTCGACGGCCAACTCGGCAATTCGTCGTTCATAGGCGTATGGAAGGCTCGACATTGTATATCTGGCCCTCTGAACTAAAATCTGAGAAAGAATGAGCCTTTGAGGGGACTGTATACGGGTGACGGAAAGCAGGCGAATAATTGTGGCTGCCGGTAATGTTAGACTGTGAATAAGGCGGTATAATTAGCCTTAAGTACAGAATGCACCACTATGCTGTATTTGAAGTATGTGATATTATGCTAAAGTTGCAGAATCGGTGGTGGGAAAGGCTCAGAGAACCTGCTGATGTCACATAAGTTCTCAGCGCGAATGAAACCACTGCAACAGCCAGCAACTCATGGTATATTCAGTATTCTCCAATAGCCTCTACAATTGATCTCTAACCACGCTATGTCTTCCTCAATCTCTCCTACCCCGCAGGCAGATCCTAAGCCGAAGCGGAAATTATCAGAACTATTGGACCTCATCAATCCCTTCACAGCCGCACCACAGTCCACAACGTCGACGTCACCACCAGCTGCATTTCGCTACGCATCCTCACCAGCTAAACGCTTCCGCAAGCTCAGAACAGAGAAGCGGAAGGCTTCACTTGCGTCTAGCATACTCAGCGTTTCGAGTGCCAATGATCATGCGTCGCCAGCGTATGCTCCGTGGAATAGAAAGCAGTTACTGGAGCGACTATCAACATTCACTGGAGAAAACTGGAACCCGGAGAGCGTGCTCTCGCCACTGTTATGGGCAAGATGGGGGTGGGTCTGTGTGAGCGCTTCCACCGTGAAGTGTCAGCTCTGTGGGACCGAGTATAAATATGATGATGCTGCAGAAGGTATGTCACCTGAGAAGATAGCGAAATACCCTTGTTCTGTTCACTGACATGTTTTGAACAAGCCATGAAAAGATTTCCGGACACAAAGGTCCTACGCGCGGCGCACGATAGGGAATGCCCATGGAGGAGGCGGGGATGCGACGGTATGTCTTGTCTGTTATGTACCCTTCGTGACAGGGAGAAGGGATACTAATTAGGATCACATAGACTCCCTGTACGGGCTGTCTCTATCGCTCGATCTGACAAGCACACAGAGGGCGTTTGCAGACAGGCTACAAAATATCCTAGCCTCTGCCATCCTTGACCACATATCGGTAAAGGCAATTAGCGCAATTGACGAGAAATATCTGCGGAAATACAAGGTCGAATGTGGCGTGGAGTATGCCGAGGATTACGAGAAGTATAAGCGGGCGTTTACATTAGCGTTGGTCGGATGGGAACACAATACCGCAGAGACCGGATTGAAGTGTGTAGAATGTTTTTGCGAGTTCTCGGCGCAAATTTACGATGGCGAATCAGGGACAAGTGATGATGAATTCGACGCTATAAAGCATCACAGAAAATACTGCCCCTGGGTAACCACTACTAATGGTGGCACGCCTAGCTGGAAGTTACTATTCTCAATAATTAAGGCCAGCGATGTCAATAGAGTCGGCGGCAGTGAGAACGCGACTTCCGAGTCAACCGTCGACGGTGAAACAATAGACAGCTTGGGGGATATCTCGGACACGGAATCAGAGACAGAACGAGAGAAGTTGCGGGACGTCAACAGAAAGTCAAGAGTGGAACGGCTTAGAGAGATATACGTGTATAGACCGAGGGCTAAACCATCAAGTAAAGCTGTAGGATAGATATATTGTTCGCATTTCAAGAGTTCGATATGGAATGAATGCATTTGATGTAATGCTCACTGATATGAGAGCAAGACACGCCAAGGAGGCTATTCCGGACCAAAAATCCTGAAGTCTAACTTCTACCAAACGCAAAAAAAAAAATATCAAGCGAATTGTGTCTCAAAGCAGGACCAGGAATTCTTCATCAATATAGTACATATATCAACCCCAAATATGCAATTACAGTCCCTTGCCGTAGTTTCCAGCCTCGTAGAAGTCTTGAATGATCTTAACAATATCCTCCAGAGCAGCCAACCAAGCCAGAAGTTTTTCTTTCACGGTCTCAAAGTTTCCACCCAGCTTGGAGTAGAAATCCTTTCTATGCGGCGTCGCTTTCATAGCCAGCTATTCAAATACCGTTGTCAGGACCGAACGAAGACAATTCAGAGATAAAGGCGATCCATACCTTAAAGATGGGCCGCACTACCAGACTGTGGAACTTGATCAGAGTCTCAGAGTAAGCCTTCGTGAAACTGTCAGTCAGCTCCTCATCAGACTCGACGTTCTTGCGAAGGGCGACGGCAGTAAACTGGAGACCCCTATCGATGAAAATTAGTCCATAATTATAACAAGTTGGTCCGAGCAGTCACTGTGTACGGACCTGGTCAGCCAGAGCAGCCCCTGAGTAGCGATCTTGTTCTTCTCAACCTTTTCGGACAGGACGATATCTTGCAGTGTAGAAGAAATAGCCGGGTTGGCAAATTGTCTGTCTTTTATTTTCTGGATGGAGGTCAGTCGTTGGGCACGAACGAGTAAGCTATTAAATAAATGAATACCTTGATGTTGCCATTCATGTCCTTCTGGACAACAGTGAATGCTGCCGATCCGAGGAGATCTAATAAGAATAGTCGTCAGTGGACAGGATTGACGACATTTAGGAATTGGAAATCCCTGGTCTATAATCAAGAGAAATAGTTACCAAACAGCGAGACAAGAGACGTCGCAGCCTCTAGAAACTCCGTTGTGCTGATCTTGGAGTCTGTGACGGGCACGTCCGCGAAGGAGCGCTTCATGCTATCAAAGAACGTCGAAGTGGCCATTGTCGATAATTAAACACGTCCAAGGTGTGAAATATGCAATTAGAAATCAATGAAAAAGGATATCGTCGAGACAAATCAGTGTCGCTTAAAACCAGCAGGTAGTACGTCGTGTGCGTGAGTTAGTGGGGCGGTCTTCTGAGAGAGACGTGGTTTTTGATGCGAGTAAATGCTGTTTTGGTGCAGTCTTCGCGGGAAAACCCTACGCCCTTATGGTAGTCCATCAATTTTTTATGTTGGTATTTCAAAAACATATATATATTACATCCTCCTACTCTTCGAACTGCAAAAATATACGACTACTACCTTCGATAATATACTAACCGAAGTGTCTGCGTCCAGTCTTTCACTGACGATTCAAGAAAACGCGTCCAACTGATTATAACTTCCTCGTGTTTGGAAGTTATTGCGGCGTGGCTCTGCACAGCAATCAATACAAACGATTAGGATAAATCTTCAGCACAGCCCCCACATCATTGAGTGGCTGACGCCTCTGCGGCGAGTGGGAGCGCGAGATGCGCAGGGGCTTCGCACCTTAAAGGCTCAACCCCTGAGTTTCCTGTCGCCGACTCCTGAAACCTTCCCAGCTAACAAATGTAATATGACTTCCAAACGAGACCCACAAGTACGCGACGTCTCGCGCGAATCGTAGAGAAGCATGAAACAAAAATTCGGATGATTCACTCTGAGTATGATGCCTTAATGGTTTAATTGCGGAAACGAGTGAAGTGGTTCCATAATGACCTCAAGCTGTCAGCTTAGATTTCGATTTTTCGATTACTGTTTTTTTTGCTCAACTGCATATGCTTTGACTCAACTAAAAGAACCGATACCTATGACGCCTCAAAAGAAAGTGTCGGTCTGTTCAGCAGTTCGTCACCATGTTCTGATCATTAAGCTCATTGAACATCTGCTTCGACATCGATCGTCAAAAGTTCCACAGATACAGGGCCGTCGAATCGAAGCGATTGGGCTCCGCTTGGTAAGAAGTACTTGTAGATATCGAGCCACCGCTATATAAAAAAGGATAGTGACACATCAAGTAAACAGATATAAGATCGAGCAAGGTCGAATTCTACACCTAAACCCAGACTTCTGACAGCCATCTGAGTTACGGTGAAGAAATGGCGACGGCCTCTTTAGTGAGCTGGAAGAAGCAACGGCGGAAGCTGCTCCGCTAGGTAGCGCACAGCGCGGTCGATATCCTCGGAAGAGGGAGCAGGAAGCGCAGCACAGGGGCAACTGTGGAAGAGACCCCTAGTATTTCAAATTCGTGGGGTAATTAGCTGGCTCAAAGCACGTAGAAGCGCTGGTTGAGCAGGGGTGCAGAGAGTCTTCCTGTGACGGAACAACGGAGCAGTGGACGATGTAGCGTGGAGGAGCAGTGATAATAAATGGCCTTGGTTTGACACGGTTGTGCGCACAGCGGAACTGAAGTAGCCAAGGCGCATGGCACAATCCATCTCGTACATTGCTTTTGTTTGTCCAAAGCGCGTGCGTGGTCGGCACAAAGGCACGTGCGCCACGTGCGCCAGCGCAGTGAGCCGCTTCCGTCATACAAGGTCACTCTGGATCTTGTTCTCCCGTACTCCCGTACAGGTTCGCACCCTGGTACTTACATTTTACGCCCTACCGTCCATCGTTTCGGAGTGCTTTCCGCTCTCTGAAGTACATACCTGAATGTTTCCTGTCCTCTGTGCTTTTGGACGTTTCGACAAGTCTTCTCCATCGTTCCACCGGTCCACGTCCCATTGCATCACTGTGTCACCATACAACTAGTGGCTGGCCGCCATGGCGCAATCCTTGGATCCGTCTATGTCTAACGATAACAACCCGACAGTCAGGATGCAAACACCCGAAACCGAGTCTGACGACGACACCGTGATTCCGTACTCGCCTGTGAAGTCACTCCCCCTTTCGCGATCCGCTTCCGTATCCTCCTCCGTGTCGACTGCGGCCTCCCTATCCTCCGGAGCTCTTGCAGAATCTAACGAAATCCATGGACACTACTCAGACGAACCACCGATACTATTTGTCCGGGCGCTGTACGATTACACGTCGATAGAGCCAAAATTTCTCTCGTTCAGGAAAGGCGACGTGATCTCTGTTTGCATGCAGCTGGACACCGGCTGGTGGGATGGGCAACTCGACAACAGGCGCGGCTGGTTTCCCAGTAATTTCTGTGAAGAGGTTGACAGAGCGGAGCTGGACGACAGCGTTGTGGCATCTTGCAGACTATACGATGAGGAGGGTGAAGACCGAGAATTCAAAGGCGAAGTTGCTCCTGTCAATGGAGAAATACAGGAGATACAGGAGCAAGTGGTAGTGAAGAGATCGCCCTTGCCAACGTTGGCTCAGCGAAGACGCATGCGGAGCTCAACGAGTGAGTTTTCGTCATTCTTGACGACGGAGGTACTAAGATTACTGCTGTCAATTTTAGATCAAATACTAACATTTAATAGCGGCGGCCTTCCCTGGAAGCATTCACTTCGTCCCGCGAGTCGAGCTCAGGTCTGGTACCAAGTAAACTGCATCGAGGAATAACATGGGATGATCTGCAGGGAGAAGTGATTTCAAGTGTCGAACGCCTTCTTGGTGACCTCCAGGTCTTGAACAAGCCAGCCTATCGCACGAGGGTTGAGGAGCTTCTTGATTGCCTGTCAGGAGTTATGATCGGTGCCGGATTTCCGGGATTTTCAGTCGACGTTTCAGATTCACAGTATCACCATTCGTTCAGGCATCTCATGGCTTCTCTCGGCAGACTAGAATTGTCGGCCGAGCTAGCCTCCGTTACAGATTCGGCACGGAATGATTCCAAGTGCGAGGCTGAATGCGATCGGATAATAGCGGCCATGTCACGGTTCATTTTGATTGCTCGTCAACACCGAGCTGATCCCCTGCCCCAATTAGCACCGGAGTTTGCTGATCGCGACGTGGTTGGAGGAAATTGGACTAGCAATGGCATCTTTCCGACATCATCTCTATCATCATATTCATCACAATTGAGCGGCTCGGACATGTGGGAACAGCAGCGAAGCCGAGAAAGCTCAATAGCGTCTCTCACATTATTAGACGACCAATTCCTTGAACGCGCCGAATCGCAGCAGTCAACAATCAAGAACGTCCTCCGCGATCTACTCCGCTTCCTCGAGCAGCCGTACGATCGTTCATCCGACGAAGAGATTCTCATAGAGAAGGCGCTGCGTGCGATCGATCTCGTTCGCGCGCTCTTACCTATTCTCGAATCTGTCGATTTGAGTCCCCTAGCCAACCCGCCATCTCCTACAGTAGTAGATTTCCGCAAAACCAAGCAGGCTCTCTACGACTCGATGGCTGGATTGATTCTTGAGATCCAGAACGTGACGCTTGTGACAGAGCCAGCGCCGTCTCTCACTCGCATTGAACGCGTTCGGAATGCTGTCAAGGAGACGGACAGGGCCGTGCAATGCATGACGTTCACGATACAATTCCTTGCTGAAGAGAAGGACTTCCGAGATCTGAGAGGTCCGGACGTCGTTGTTTCTGAGGACCAGCAAGAGATGGAGTCACAGCGGTCAAGCGCCACGCTTTCGGAGGCTTCATATTTCCGCGTGCCGCTGGATGTTGCCAATAACGGCGACAATGACAGTCCGCCCTCAGCGCCTGGTGGTTGGGGGAGCGTAAATGATGTTTCGACTACGAAGCGAGAACAGAAGATCAAACAGTTCTTTGGTGACGATGTCCCTGGATCGTACTCCTTCGCCGCTCGTGATCCGGTCGACACTACGTCTCTGTGGTTTCTGGAAAACGAACATGAGGGTGAACTGGTATATGACGCAAAGGGCAGCGTCAAGGGTGGCACGCTCGTCGCCCTAATGGAGCGCTTAACTCGGCACGATTTCCTCGACACGTCATTCAATACAACGTTCCTTCTCACTTACCGTAGTTTCACTACATCGCGTGTATTTTTTGAGTATCTCGTCAGCAGATTCACAATACAGCCACCAGAAGGTCTCACCGAAGACGAACTCACAACGTGGGTCGAGCGGAAGCAGAAGCCAATTCGACTACGAGTGTTCAACATCCTCAAGATCTGGTTGGAGCAGTACTGGGTGGACGAGCATGACGACACTGAAGAAGGCAATATCATGTCACGGGAAGTTCTCTCCTCACTCTCCGCTTTTGCAGGGCAGCTGATGCAGCAGCGGTTTCCTGGAGCGGGAGTACTCGCTAAGATCGTCCGGCAACGGCGGTGTGGAGACGAAGTGTCGAAACGAAAGATCTTCAATCCCGCGCAAGCCGTGCCGCAACCCATATTACCCAAACGCGGCATGAAGAAGCTCAAGTTCACGTACATTGATCCGTTGGAATTCGCGAGGCAGCTTACGATAATGAATTCACAGCTGTACGGTCGTATTCGACCGCTCGAGTGTCTCAACAGGGCTTGGAATGGAAAGAGGGGCAGTTCGAGCAGCACGGCTTCCGTATCTGATGATAGCCACGCAGAGAATATCAAAGAATTCATTTTGAACTCCAATATGCTTACGAATTGGACGGCGCATATGATTCTCTCGGAGACGGATGTAAAGAAGAGAGTGGCGGTTATTAAGCACTTGATTGCTGTCGCTGACGTATGTGTCTTGATAAAATGCCAGGTTCTTTATTTTCAATCAGCAGACGCTAACAATTATGTCAGAACTGTCGCAGCCTAAACAACTTCTCTTCCCTTACTGCCATCCTCTGCGCCCTCTACTCCTCTACCATACACCGTCTTAGCAAAACCTGGGAAATCGTCCCGCACCGCTGGTACGTCATGCTCGACAATCTCAACCGGTTGATGAACTCAACTCGCAATTTTGGCGAGTACCGCTCCATGCTGCACCTCGTTGGTCCACCGTGCGTGCCATTCCTTGGAGTATATCTCACCGACCTGACGTTCATCGAGGACGGTAATACAGATATGCTGCTAAAGCAGGAGGCAGTTGACGTGCAGATGATCAATTTCTCGAAGCGCACTAAAGCGGCGGAAATTATTCGTGAAATTCAGCAGTACCAATCCGTGCCGTACGCATTGAAGCTGGTGCCAGAGCTACAGGATATGATCTGGGAGTCTATTTACAGCGCGCCGCCTATTGAGTCTTTGTACGATAAGTCACTGACTGTTGAGCCGAGGGAGCGAGGTGAAGAGGATAAGATCTCGAGATTGTTGCAAGATGGCGGCTTTTTATGAAAGGTTTGAAAGTGTTTAGTTTTTGGTTTTCGCTTCTCGGTGTCCGGTTTTTGTTCTGTCTACGGTGTTTGAGGGGTTTTTTCGGTCTGCTTATATAGGGAGTCTGCTGTATGTATATAAATTTTGGGAATACTCTATGGATAGAAATCGGGTCTGATTTTTTTGCTGGAAGCTACTATATTCTGCAACATTAGTTATTACAGTAAAATGTGTTTCGATTACAGCTAGATGCAAGATTATTCAAGTAACGTATAATTATTATCGTGCCTCCTTTATATGACTTTCCAGCAATAGGTGACTCGTTGATCACAAGTGCTCATCCCATGAGCCGCACGGGAACCTTGAATTCGCAGAATCCAAGGCAAGTGTCACAGCTGATCGAATTTCAGTCCGTGCTGATCGTCTCCACGCGTTATAATGAACATCCATCTATCTAGACCACCGAAGAGGAGGCGGATACTTAAATCAGCGTTTGCAGACGATGATGACAACGAGGCCACGAAAAGACAGAGGTTGGATTCCGCGATTACTTCTGACGACCTCCGGACTTCTAGCTCAAGTGAGGCTTCCCGGCCGAAGAACGGATCCGGCGGTGGATGGCGGCCACGATTTCTTCCAGGAGTGGATGAGGACGTCGAATCCGCGGAGTCGATGGTAAATAAAGGGCTAGAGAATGCCGTTGGTGAGGTCGAGGTGGCCAAATCGGAGTCAACTCACACTGACAATGAAGACGGCAACGACGATGAAGACGACTACATGAAGATGGCAATAGCTGACGTTGGGTCGCGAAATAGTTCTGATATGACTTACACCGAGCGCCGCCAACGCGCATTACGAGAACAGGAACGGAAATCTAAAACACTTCCACCTCGGGTAGTGCAGAGACAAAAACTGGAGCGCTATCTTGACAAATCAATGTTTACAGACGGTGATAGCGATGAAGAAGAAGGCAATCATTTGGGATTTGGAAGCGTGTCCATATCTAAATCTCCATTGCGTGAGGACGAAGTCGATGATGGTCCGCGGAATGTTGCACTCGCAATCATGCAAAAGATGGGATTCGTTCCGGGTCAAGGACTAGGGAAAAGTACCGACGGTACTAGTGAACCGCTTCGACCGGTAATTAAGCAAGGTGTGTTTCAATTTTTTTTATGAAAATAAGGTGGATTTGGATCCATCGACTAATGTGTCATAGGTCGGGGCGGTATCGGCATGGATTCGATTCTTCGCAAGGAACTTCAAGAAGAGGTGCAGCTTGCACAACAAGTGGAGCAGGCTGAGAAGACATCATTCGTGGAGCGAAAACGCCAGGAACAAGCCGACAAAAGGATTTTGGGTCAACTCCTTGCAGCGCAGAAGATATGTCAGGAACTGGATATCGCCAAAGATCCCCGCCTAGAGTCAGTCCTATACTCTCACAATACTATGAACGGACAAAGAGACCAGCCAAAATTGGATGTCCCCACTATAAGGAGTGTTAATTTCTTATGGCGTGAACTTATCATCGAAAGGGAGATGAATGACTATGGCAAGCGGCTTCAGAAAAGCATGCTTGATCGCTCATCTCAATCAACAACGTTGACATCGTCGGAAATCTTTGATGATACTACCAATGAGGCTGATGCTGCAGTGGAAGAGTTCGTTCCCGAGGACTTCTTTGACGAAGCTTTGGAAGCGTTTAGCAATATGGAATTAGCGAAGAGATTGGAAGTGGTTCTGGAGTATTTGAGACAGAAGTATGTGTACTGCTTTTGGTGTGGATGTAAATATGAGGATGCCACAGATTTGGAGGACAATTGTCCCGGCCTCAATGAGGAGGATCATGACTAATATTAATACATAGTGAATTGAATATATAATAGTATACTTTAGTCAATAAATTTTTTTTGCAAAACTCCAAACCCATGCTAGTCTAATCTACAACAAATTGTTTGCTTTCAGTATGTACTCGTACAGCTACTATACCCTATTATATGAAAAATACTGAGGATTACCATGGCCTATGCCCAATTCCAGTCGAAGATTGTAAATGTCACTCCGGAAATTGACCTTTCCTGTGTCGCTCAATACCTTCGTCATCCATAAATATGTTAAAACCATCAAGTCGTACCAGTCAATGTCATTATGAGAGCAGCCTCTGCTAAGACAAATCTCCACCAGATCGCCAACCATAATTGTCTTCAGCCGGTCTCTTTTGTCGCTCCCGTCTTCTGGTGGTACTAGGATGTTCTCTCGAGTTACTGCCGGCTGTAACACACATTGTCGAGTCCCAGGTCGTGGGCGCAAAACAATGACAGACAAGTTGTGTATAATCAAGTTGGCGACCTCTTCCGTTAACGGAAACTTATGAACATTCCCGCAGATCTCCAATGCACAAAGACCGCCCACAACATCATCGGTGAAAAAGAATGCACGAAGGACGAACAGGTATACATTCATAGCAGGAGTCCAGGAACTATTGGTCATCATGTCCTTCAGCAACTCACGCGAACTTGGAACCGTAGCCTGCACGGACAACTTTGACAGCTTTCGTATGGTCTCGCGTCGTTTCGCCAGATCCCTCTTTTGAGAACGTAAACCAGCTTGCGAACGGTAAAATCGATCAATTGCGCGCCATACTACTAGATAGGAATGTGCATCTGGACTTGTGTACTCTTTGGACGATAACATGAGATCCATTGTAAGCCAAATGCGAGAGTAGTCGTACGCGTGAAACGCATCGTTAAGCAAAGCATTGAATACGACAGTATTTGGAAAGATCTCTGCATCTCTCATTCGCGCGATCACTCTGTTCACGTTGTCCCTCTGCAGCCGGCGGCAGTGATACTGGAGAAACAACGCATAATGCTCCGGTACGGGCGGCCCGATAGGAAGACTATCGATTGATAGACCCTGCAGTTGCTGACTGCGAACGGTTTCCATGACTGCTAGTAACTCCTCGGCTTCCTTGTAATTACTGTCAAGAAGTCCCCGCAGAAGTATATGAATATGGAAGCTTGATGCCTTGATACCCCTCGCTATCATGGTCTTGAAGACAGTTACCATATGATCAGCCATTTGTAACTTGCAAAGCCTGTCCAGCCATACGCGATAGAATTCAGGATCATTGAAAGCATCAGGGAAGCCGGAGAGAGACATCTTGACGATTTGTTCTATTCTTTCGATATCCTCCTTTGCAATTTTCAGGCGCTTCTGCTTATCTGGAACCACCGTCTCCAGTTTTTGATTCACTTCCACATTTGTCAAGTGGTCCATCAGCATGATCGCGTGGCCACTGTCAAATACTCCGCCAAGGTGCTCGAAATCTCGCATGATTGAAAATCCAAAATCTGAATCACCAGCGTCGAAAGCTGCTCGAATGCATTGCAATAAATATTTCAAAAGCTTTCTAGTCTTCCGTTCCACGAGATCGTGGTCCATTTCCGCGGTAGCTTCGATAAACCCGTTGAACATGCTTCTGTACATTGTCTCTGCCATCTTAGTTTGGCCTATCTGACACAGCTTCAGAACTATCAGAGTCAGCGCATATTCGGATATGCTGCCAAATTGTGCCTCAATCTGCCTGGCTAGCTGTAATGCCGACTCTATATCTGTCTTGTGTAGGTACAATCGTACACCAACCTCCGACCACCACGCCTGCCCTTTCATATCCCCGTGTTCAGATCTGCGGTCGTCCCAAAGCTCCAAAGCTCGATCCAGGCAGTTCTCTTCGGCCAAGGATATTATATATCTTATTGCAGTTTTTGGTTTTAATATCTGCTTTTGGATACCGGAACTGCTAGCCAAATAGAAGAGATCACCAACCAATCTCGTTGCCCAGTTTCTGGTTCTATCATTCTGACTGGCAATGACAAACATATCTTCGAAAACGTCCATCGGCACGTCGGCTGAAACTTTCAATGCTAGTGTCGCATCATCAGAGCTAGTTGTATCTCTGAGGTTCTCTAGTATTCTCCATAAGTCGTCTGGGCATGAAGTTTTCATCTTTATACCCTGAACGGAGCGTAGAATGAATTGCAGTATCATCTGGTGATCTGATGATTGGAGTACCGAATCGACCTCTGACAGTTTGTTTGACTGCCGAGAGGTAGATTTCCCATCCTGAATGTGCCGTATCTGAGAATGAAGGAGCTCGTAGAGACCTACCAAAAAACAAACAATTAGGTTAGATCAGATCAGATATCATGTGAATTCCAAACAGAACATACTCGATGAGTGCTCCTTTTCGAAGTTCTGTTCTGCTTTTCTTCCCTTTGCACTCTTAGTATGCACAAAACTTGTTCTCACTGAACTGTCTCCAGCTTTGGCATGTGATTCCTCTTGCGCCGCTGGAGTCGAATAGAGGCATTTGATCCCAAATCCAACTGCCGTAGACCCTCCATATACCTTCCAACCATAGTACGGTAGCCGTGAAAACATTGCAAGACCGCAAGCGCTATCTAACAACTTCCGGTTGGCACTGGCTCGCCAGATCTGACGCAGTGTCGGCATCATATTTGCTGTGCTCGAGAGTACCACAGAAGTCCGCAACCCAACTGGTATATATCATGACTTCCCAGGCAAATAAATTCCGGTTTAATGCCCGACTTACTCGAGGCATCTATTAGAAACAATGATGTATCTTGTCTGCCCCAGTTGCGTTTGCTAGCAAGTTTTCTTTGGTTGGGAGTTTGCGCGGGGGGACACGAAAGCTTGGCGATGAGCAAGGCGTCGACGGTGGAGAGCAACATTTTCGAGAGTATGGGACTTCTAATAATTGTGGTGCGCGAACATTAACGCTGCGCATGCTTCCAACGCAGAAATCATAGAATATACAGTACCAAGTCGTTGTCAAGCGACTCGCTCATAGGCGATATGAGTAGAGAGGTTCTGGAGGAAATTCTACCGAATCTCGAATCCCACGACCCGACGTCGAAGAGCCGTGCACAGGCTATTCTTCAACTAGCAGGACTCATACAAAAAGATAAAGATGGATCAATTAAAGACGACCTCGAGGCGTACCTGGAAAGTCTACTCTCGAAAGAGTCAAAGAAGTCATATACAATGGCATTCTCAGTGATGACGTCATTGTTCCACATTGATATTGGCATTGCAGGAGAGATATTCATGGCGTTGTCGGGTTGGCACACAGATCTGCCGTCCAGTTTATTACAGTCTCCGGAAGTGTTGGAGGGTATGCTAGATATGCTATCAGCGGCTTGTGCAGAGAAGACATGTAGAGTTAGCATCGAAGCAAAGTATCTCGAGCTGGTCAACAATTCGCTGAACACGGTTTCGTCACCACAGCCTATCAAAGCCCTCGCAGCATCGATCCTGCTCAAGCTT
This sequence comes from Lipomyces lipofer, assembly GCA_003705915.2. NCBI lineage: Eukaryota > Fungi > Ascomycota > Lipomycetes > Lipomycetales > Lipomycetaceae > Lipomyces > Lipomyces lipofer. Next base: position 197,728 of record PPJX02000005.1, on the reverse strand, counting down.
GCCGCAACACCCAAACCGCTGACGACTACGCAGTCGACTGATTCAAAGAATGATAATGACACAGATGTCGAAAAATTGGCTGATATGCTACGGCAGATGGTTGCGACCAAAGAGCAGGCGACTTTGGCGAATGCGCTCGAAGGTCTAACGTATTCGAGTCTCAATATCGCAGTTAAGGAAAAGATCATTGAGGACAGAGAGTGTCTAAAGGTGTTTTCGGATATACTGAGGGAAAAATCTTCGTCAGTGGCTCCGCCATCAGTGATCTTCGGTGTACTCTCTATCCTATCCAATCTTACGATGTATCCAGCTCTATTAACCAAGGAAGGCGAGCAAATTAAGAAACTACGGTCCTATGCAAATGCGGGAAAGGATGTCGAAGAAGTCGATGAAAAGCCTGGGATGATCACTAGACGGTGCAAAGTCCTATTGGATATGAATATGATAGCTGCTTTTGCGTCCTGTGTGCGGTTCCTTACTGCCAATAGTCAACTTGTCTTGGGGTCCATCATGAAGTCCCTCGCGACAGAGCCGAAGCATAGAGTAATCATTGTGCAGCAGGGTGGTATGGGAATCATCCTCACACTGCTGCAACCGTCGTCGACTTCGACGGGCATAACGTCATCAGGAACTGGACATCCAAAAATAACAGCGCCAAGTAGGACAAACTATCCTGCAGCTTCCGCACTCGCAAAGGTACTTATATCGATTAATCCTGCACTAGCATTCTCGTCAAGGTACTCGCGTACCGATTCCGTCCGTCCTCTATTGGCACAACTAGACTCACAATCTGAAGATATTACCAGATTGGATGAGTTCGAATCTCTTCTCGCGCTCACGAATCTAGCTTCGAGTCATAGTCCCTCAACATTATGCGACTTGATCTTATCGCAGGGCTGGTCTACGATCGAGAATCTTCTGCTGTCGGATAATGCCCTGATTCAGCGCGCAGCTACAGAACTGGTTTGTAATCTTGTTGCCACTCCCGCAGGGGCAGCGAAGTTTCTTGATCCAGACGACAAGGCGTATAAAACACGTCTGAAGATCATCACTGCGCTGACAGATGCTCAGGATATCAAGACGAGGTGTGCGGCTTCGGGTACATTGGGTACATTATCACAGTGGGGTCCCGTGAGTAATGTGCTTGCTGAAGATGAGATAATGAAAGCAATATTGCGTATAATGTTAGAGGAAGATGACGAGGCGATAGTAATCAGAGGCTCGGTATGCCTGATGAATTTAGTATTGGGTTCGAGTGATGGCGATGAGAAGCGTACTACACTGAGGGCTATCTTGAAACTGGGAGGAGTTGATGCGATTCGATGCGGAGTGACGAAATTGAGGGATACCAAGATGAAGGAAGGACTGCTAGACGCACTGAAAGAGTTGGTATCTTGAACTAGTTTGGTTCAGTTGGGTCATGTAAGTAAATGTAATATCGACTATATCGGACAAAATTTTTTCGTACGTAAGAGCATTCTCTTGATATAAATTCTGTCCATGGTAATGTTGAACGATTCGTGGAGATCATTATGTATGAGATTCAGGGGCCAATGAGGTTTAGCTAGAGAGGAGCAGGATGAAAAGATGTTCCTGTTAGCACGTGGAGGGAAGAACGAGACCCTACCTCGTCCTGCTACGACAAATTCCAACAACTTCTCTATGATGATCCGATAAATTTTGAGAAAAGTCAACACGACGAAGTTACTTAACCCTCAGAGCTTGTCGAGAGCTTGTTTATCAAAATGCATTCGCATCACTCCCACAGCGGTGACTATATACTCCATGCCAAAGATCACCTGGACGACATCGTGCAAGCAGCTATTGCCCAAGGATTCAAGACTTACTGTCTTACGGAGCACATTCCTAGGAATAGACTTGTGGACTTCTACCCGGAAGAGGTATTAGCTGCCCGTTATGCTTGAGGATAGTCACGAAGCTGATAATGAAACAGAAGCACCTTCAACTTTCTGATCTACGGGACAATTTCGACAAATTCTACCATCATGCAAAGCGATTACAGAAGGAGCTTGCATCCAAAATTACACTTCTAGTTGGATTCGAGACAGACTATATTCGCCCTGATTTTAACGACTTGATTAAAGGGCTCCAGAGTCAGTATGCGTTCGACATGTTTGTTGGGTCAATCCACCACGTGAAAGAGATTCCCATCGACCTTGATGTTCCTATGTGGGAAGAAGCCAGGAATAAATGTGGAGGCGCTTCTAGACAGCTATTCGCTACGTATTTCGACGAGCAGTATGATATGCTGGTACATCTTAAGCCTCCAGTTGTCGGTCATTTTGATTTGATTCGATTATTTTCAGTCGATGACTCATCAAAGCCGATCAGTCAGTGGCCTGAGGTTCAAGAGAGAGTCGAACGAAACGTTGAATTCATCGTTTCATATGGAGGTCTCATAGAAATAAATTCAGCGGCTATACGGAAAGGATGGACTGAGCCTTATCCACGGATAGATATATGCCGGATAATAGTAAAGAAAGGCGGTCGTTTCGTTTTATCAGATGATAGCCACGGAATTGCGCAAGTAGGGCTTAATTTCCATAAGGCTCTCAAACACATAGAAGATTTGGCGATAGATGATGTATATTACTTGACTTTAGAGGATGGCAAGACCATAATACGCAAGGAATCAGTATCGGACCTGAAGAACGAAACGTTCTGGCAACGATATAATTAGAATAGCTCCTGGAAGAAGATGCTATTAATTACTGCTTAACTAAATACGATAAATGAAAGAAATATGCAGTATCTAGGCCCTATTCTTAATAGTGTCCTGCTTGACTGAGAGTATCTCCTCTACGATCCCAGCTGCAACAGTATTGCCGTCCTGTCGCAACACTATCCGACCGAGATCCTTGTTTTTCTTGAACGATTCAATCGGGAAACTGCTGCCTAGCACCTCTAATTCGACAACTGCCGTCTGTCTGCTTATAAGATGCCGTGGTTTATTCTTTGTGATCTTTCCAGTATTCTTGTCCAGCAGGCAGACAAGTTTCGATATCTTCGCAGCCTCTGTTGTTCGCCCGCGGTACAATAAGACATTCGAACCCTTAATCAGAGGGATTCGTAACTGAAAGACGATTATCCTAACTGAGAAGACCTTTGCGCATGGAACAGGATCAGAGGGACTGCATAAAATGTCACCAGCTCGTAGATGCACGATGTCGATATTGCTCAGCCCTATTTGAATGTTGTCGCCAGCAACTGCCCAATCGTTTGGTTGATCGGAGATCAGGATGTCTAAAATCCTTAGTATCATAAGTTCAACAATGGTCAATTGAAAATCATGCTAAATCTCACTTTTGATTATCGCAGTTTCTAAACTTGGCAGAGCCAGCACCGTCTCACCAACCTGAACGTTTCCCGCGTTCAATCGGCCAGTGATGTTTATAGTGCTGGTTGAAGTTCCCTTGAATACATCTGCGACCGAAATCCGAAGCGAGGCACTTACATCGCGCTCTACCGAGGTCAGGTTTTCCAACTCCTGAAGAAGAATTGGACCGCCATACCAGAGTAGTTCTGAGCGCTCAGATCTTCTTGCGATATTGTCCCCAGAAAGACCGCTGCATGGTATGAAAGATGTCTGATTCTCAGAGAAGCCTGCGTCATTGAGGAAAGATAGTAGAGATTGCTTAACTTCGTTGAATCGATATTCCGACCAGTTCACCTACGGAATCGCTGTTAGATACCGCCTCACACATCGATGCACGAGGTTGCTCACGTTATCAAGCTTATTGACAGCGACTATAATTCTCTGGACACCCATACTTCGCACCAGTAATGCATGCTCTTTCGTCTGACCGGCCTGGAGGAATCCGGCTTCGAAGGCATTGGGTGACGAATCAATAACCAGAACAGCAAAGTCGGTCTAGGCCAGTATCAGTAAAATTTCTTGCCTACTGCCTGTGGGATGCGTACCTCTGAAGCACCAGCGATCATGCTCGGCACAAAATCCTTATGTCCTGGTGCATCAAGAATCGTGAACGAGACTTTGGTTGATTCAAAGGAGCTCATGGCAACATCCATCGTGACACCCCTATTCGTTGTTAGTCCATGTATTCACTTTTTAGTCTTCATTGATAATTCACCTCCGACGTTCTTCCTCGCTCTGATCCAGAACCCAGGCGAACGCAAACGAGCCCTTTCCGAGATTATTTGCTTCTCTCTTGTACTTTTGAATAGTCCGCTCATCGATGGCGCCTATATCATACAGCAACCGGCCCATCAACGTGCTCTTTCCAGCATCAACGTGGCCTACCAATCTTTTGTGTTAACCTCCGATCAAACAAGAAAGTTGACATCTATCTACGCACCGACAACCACAAAATTTATATGGGGTTTGCGACTTGACGATTTAAATTTCTGGACCACATCGATCTTATGCCTCGGCTTAGGGACTGTTGTGGCCACATCTTGCATAGATAAAGACTTCATATCTCTCTCGAGAGTCGCAGTCTTCTCTGATGCTTTCTGTGGATGCACCTTTTTCGAGACTAATGGCAGTCAGCAATGTGGAAAGATTTCGGAACCGAGAATGCGGACCCATACCAGCAGTACCGCCCTTCGTAGACTGCGCATTCTTGATAACGTCATCCGGACTGGGCATGTTGAAACTCTTCGTGATCTGCTCGGCTTCCTTATCTGTAACAGGCAGATAAAAGAACGGCTTGTTAGTTATCATATGCCAGAGGTCCTCACTCGACAAGCCGGGAACTGGAGCAGATAATGATAACGAAGTTTCACAGAAAGACGAAGCAAAGCTTGATGGCGCATTTTCAGAGAAGAGAGGCGGGGATGAAGACCGGTCAATATCGGGGGACAGCGTCGCAAAAAGAGAGCCTGATATTGCGGGAGAGTGGTTTGTGTGGTGGCGTTTGTTAAGCGGCTTCTCGGGGGAGACGGAGCGGGATTGCGAACGGCCTCGACCGCGCTCGGCAAGTAGAGAACTGAGTCGCTTGGAAATGGGCGTCGATAGCGGCGGCGTATCTCTCGAAATAGTTGGTGTATTTGACGCCGTTGATGGGCTGCTTGAGGAGATTGGAGTTTCCGGAGTAGACAGAGTTGCAGTCTTCGCCGGATCCTCAGACCCATGCCGCTCTTGCTCTTTTTGTCGTCTTGCTGCACGAGCTTTGGCCAGCGCCGCGATCTTCGATGATCCACCCAATAGTCCCGTCTTCGGCATAGTTCTTCCGCAATATATCAAATCCGAGTTCTGCTCGGCTGTGATCCCCCATGGAATGCCGTCAAATACCGATATTCTCCGTCGACAACTACCTGGTATCTGGCTATGCGTATGCCCTGACTGGATCGAAAATCTGCAATCCCGCTTGTGACCAGACCCCAGCCCCTCATAGCTCTGACTCTCGAAAACTGACCTCTTACGAAAAGCTTTATCACAGAAAAATATAAACTAAATAAATGGCAAAGATATAGACAACATGTATAAGAAATTTGACAAACCTTTGGTCACTTTCTTAGTAGGAGCATTCTTCTTTTCTTGTTTCTTCAATTGATCTGTTACGCGTTGGATTAGCCAGGCGATTTCATCGACCTTGAAGTAGTCAGTATACCTCGTAGGAACGCGACCGACTGATCTACGTTAAAATAGTAATTCCACACCGCATCTCGAATCTGCGCATCCGTGACTGCGGTACCACGGAGAGTACTCTTCACCTTCGCGATCGCATTTTGCATCTGTTGCTGATCCTCTAGACTCAGAGCTGAAAGATGGAGATATTAGTAGTCATATTAGCGTCGTTGAATGACTCTTGATAGATTGGAAATACCATCTTCCTCGTCGTAGCCTTCCTCGTCGTATAGATCGTCATCTGGCCGCGACGTTAACATGAGCAGACTTGGACGGATGCACGGTGCATTCGAGTCATCAGAATCGTACTTACCGTCAAGACCAGAGCTTTTGAATTTTGACATTATATACTATTATGATTTATTCTAATCTAGACGTTCTAGAGCGAGTGGAAAGTTGATGGGTTTGTTGTGGATCGAGCGTTGAATTGCACAGTTTTATGAAAGTCCAAGCCTCAGTAATCGGTAGAACGCAAGTTGCATCATCGACCCCTGGTTTTGTTGAAGCGATCATTGCCAATATTCACGACCACATATTTCTTTCTATGCTCTCTATTTGTGATCACTCACTCATTGATTCTTCGATCCTACGCTTCGTGCCATCACAATACGGATTGTTGCGATAAATATCTTTAAAATAGCTCGATGAGCCTATTGAAGGCCGTAATATTCACAATATCTTTCTAATATTCGCAGTATCCAACTTTCATGGAGCAATTAATGTGCTATCGTTAGGGACATACACACTGGACCGGAAGATTCTTTCGACACTTGGAGCTAGTCATCACTCGGTTGTCAGACTTCAGCTTTCTAGGAGAGAATTGCCTACTATGGGTACATGCACAGATCGCTCACCTATGCCATGTATACGGAACATATACTCAGTCAACGTCTAGCAACAGAATAGCGAGTTTATGTATGTGCAGCACTATCTATATTATGTTGTTATAGCCGTGATCCACGACCCTGCTTCGGTTATGTTCTGCTTTTGCTTTTTTCGGCCCTTCGGCGGAGATATTGCAATGGGTAGAGCTTTATCGTTGGTCGGGGGAACTAATATGGCGTCTGTTACGCTAACGGCTTACTTTGAATTGTCGGCACTTGTAGTACTAGTTATTGATGTTCACTGCGATAGACCTGTTTCTGACCAGTCAGCGCTAATCTGTTTCTGACACAGAGTGCGAAGTGTCCACGGTGGTGCTTCCACCGTCATGCTCGTGGAAGTCAACCGTCCTCCAGTTTACGTGCCTCTTTCGATCATAGAAAGTCGATGAGCTTACTTGCCGCGCGACTTGATTCGTCGGTCCATTATTTCGGAAGACCAAATATTTGCGAAACTGCGACCGGATAGCTCTCTGTTTAAGTCTATTGTTTAAACATATCCGACAATGCTACTGATAGTCTGCTGGAAACATTTTTTAAAGTTCTGTTAGAAAATACTTTATCAAATTATGACGCGGTGATGTTCTAGGGTCTTCTGCACGTGAAAATTCTGCAGATGCCAGATTTCCCGGTTAACTCTGTTCAGTGAACAATAATCTGCGTCGAATTCATATAAATGATTCGAGTAACGAAGCGAGTTTAGTGCTAGTAGGTAAACCAGCGCAAAGCGCAGATCTGATCTAATTACCGACTGGGCAGTTGACGTAAGTAATGCGGAAAGTTTTTGGATGTTTGGAAGCAAATAGGTCGCTAAACCCCGCAAAACAATTTCTTTTGGCCGGAAAGATCTTTCGCAATATACTTTCATACTTCAACTTAAATGGCGCATGTAGTTGTGTAATAGCAGATGTGTATGAATTTTACACAGTACTGTGGGTTGCAAACAGTCAAACGAGGCGTAATTCTCACTACGTACACTAACAGCGCTCTACCTGGCTAACGCCTCCCCATTGCCAGGCAATACCTCAAGAGTATTTGGATCAGAATCTTAAGTGTTTGAAAAGGATAAACCATGGTTATGAACCAATACTGTATTCGAAGCGTGCAATAGCAGCACGCTCGGAGTTGCTCAAAAGATCAGCCGCACGTCGATGGAAGATGGCGCAAAACCTGGCACATTCAGGAAGAAGCCAATCCCTGTCAGATAGAGACGAAAGGAGTATTATGGACAAGAATAAAAGGATGCAATGGCGCAAATTACGCAATCAATTTGCTCCGCAAATCAGCGGGTCAACGATGGGAAGTGCCCACATGAACGCGACTATTACGGGCGTCCAATGACAAAAGAGCTCAATTAACGATGTCAGCATAAAAAGCACCTCAATTTACCAGGACACGTCGATGTTGGACTATTGAGGATTGGCGCCAGGTTGTGTGGAGTGATGAGTGCTTTCTCGTCCTAAAGCACACTCCAAATTAGTCTCTGACCCAAAATCACACGCGAACATTTCAAGCCCAAATTTCAAAGCGCTGTTCTTCGCTGATGACCTGAGCGACATTTGGACTTGGAAGAAGTACAGATATTATTCCGATGATAGAGTAAAGTCGGCCAAGGTCTACGGTGCTACTGTCGTGGAACCGATAAATCTTATTTTACTCGTGAAATTACGACCTTTTTTGGGATATTGGAGTGGTGGATGCAGATTCTTCGCCTAACATATCACGACTGTTTCCTGACTCGCAGCATGCAATTGAACGAGTCACGGCGCACGGAGCACCAGAGTTAAACACGTGCGATTCATGGAAATGAAGTCGCTACCAACAAATGCAGTTAGTTTCAATCCTGATGTGCAGTCCGTGCTTCCTTATCGCTGAGCACGGTTGCCTGGGCACACATACAAAGCCACACAAGAACTTCAGTGCGCCATAATGGGCTGTAACTTTGTATCTAGTACTCCTCCTCGGCGCAGTGGCTAGCTTCGACCGGTAGAGGGGATATGCGGATGAAATCTGGTCAATCATATATTACGCTCAACAGCCGACATACCTATCTAAGGCATCAGTTGGTGTTCGCCACGATGGAGGTGACAAAACAGAGTAGGTCCGCTTATAGAATTCCAAGGACAAAAACTGTACTTGCACCGCAAGAAACCAAAGGTAGGCAACCGCATGCAAGTCCTACGGTTATGCTTCTTATTCAATCCCACTATTAAGAGGGGCTACACAAATTATCTGTACCCACAGGCTGACTGAGAACTTGCAGTATAAATAAGGACGAAGTAGGTCCGGTCTCAGATCGGCCGACGGCCAAAGCTTCGGCGGCCGAGAAGCTGCGTTAGCGCAGTAGCCCCTATGCGGCAAGGCGCCCAGCTGCCTTGTGCGTAGAATTGCGCACCAGCCAGCCTTCCCGTGCTGATAGTGGTCGACTTATCAAGCTCGTGCCACATCGCGCTCTCCTCTGGGTGACTTGCGGCGCATGCGTCACAGCGTACGCGACCTCTGCAGCTGCCTTGCTGTGCTGCCTTTAGTCGGGATTAGTGCTAACAGCGAGCGGTAGACCTGTGGACATTGCGCTTCGAACCGGACCAAATTCGAATTAACTGTGCACGCGCATCGTCGTGGACATTCATCCAACGCCTACTCCACCTTTCGCGAATCTTTCTTCGTCTCCAACTTATTCTCTTGTGACTTCCTTATTTTGCTCAATCGGTCGAATTCTGCGTCATTGTATACCCTTGTGGGGCTTGTCACAGAACGGACTCCCGTCGGTCTCGTTTCTGGGCCCAATTTCTCTTCCTCAAGATGTCGTTGGATGGTTCAGATAATCAGTTCAATCCGCCCTTTTCTGTTCCCCCCATGCAACAAGACTTTGGCTTGCCATCTATGGTTTCCGCAAGCTCAATGCAGCCTGCGTCTATGTCTGTGGTACCGCCCGCTGCTACGGCTACTCTGCAGCAATCTTCACTAATGGCCATTCCTGCTGCGACACCACCATTCCCAGGACAACAGAACCATAAGATCGTGCGCGTTCGAAGCGGCTGCTGGACGTGTAAGGCACGACGGCGCAAGTGCGACGAGGCAAAGCCATTCTGTATGAATTGTATCAAAAACAATCGCCAATGCGAAGGGTACGATATTCGGCTCTCGTTCGACGTCGACGATAGTCGTCACATAGCGAGTGGAGTTCATTTTGATGTGAAAGGGCGGCCAGTTGTCGGCTTCAGACGGAGGCCTCGTCTTAAAGAGTCTCTGGCCGCACGAAGTTCGGCTGCTGCTACTACTTCGATGCCGGCAGGCGTGGAGGCGGCGGCAGCAGCTGTTACAGACTCCTTTCCGCACGCGGCGCTGGCTGCATCGACGACGGTCCAAAAGGAACTGAAGTTTGTTGTACAAAGCAACTTCGACGGCACCAAGCGATCACGGAAAAAGCGTTCTGTGTCCGATGAGGATGTCTCGAGGAAAAAGATCAAGATTGAGGAATCCTCGAGATCTACCACTCCTCCAAGCTCTATGTCTGACACCATTTCTACTCCAGCCAGCTCTACGTCTGACGTGATTAAGCGCGAGCCCGGTCTGGAAGATGCGGAGGAGATGGATGTCGTTGGACTTCCAAGGAAGGACAATGACCAAACAGTGTCTAAAACCTCGAAACCCGTTGGTGATCTTGCTAGGGCTGGCATGAATCTCCAGCGGCGCTCTCCGGGTGTCGGTCGCGACTTGGGAATGTTCTGGAGTATCAAGCCAGATGAGCAGGAGCTATTACAGTACTACTTCACTGACCTCACACCACTTCTGGATAACCTGAGCAACTCGCCACTTGCTGGTCTGGCGATCACTTATTGTACGCATGATCTGGCGCTCTCATCGTTCCTATGCTTAGCTAGTTTGCATTTGTCCACAAGACACAGAAACGACGTTTACTATGCCAATGGATTGGAGTATCACTCGAACACAATTAAGTTTTTGGGCGATGTGCTCAATACGGTTTCCGGCGTCAATCCTTCCTCACCTTCTGGAGACTTAGTACAGGGGCAATCAGGTACCAGTGCCAGCGAGCAGGCATTTGGACTCCCGAATGTTAACTATGTATCGAATATTCGAAATCAGCCGAAAATAAGTCGCGGTCTTGGTGTTGCAGTTCTCACAGTCATTTATTTTCTCATTACCTACGAGGTTGGTATCATTCATTTCATTCTTTAAATTTGAAACTAGCTAAGTCAAATTTTAGATTTTGGACACCGGAAAGTCTTCCACTGTGAGATCTCATTTGGCTGCGTTCGCTTCTATCATCAAGGACCACGATCTCGCGGCTGATGTTCTGTCGGCGCCGAACGGCATGTTCCTCTTTAGAATGTTTGCTTGGTACGACATCCTCACCGCGGCCTGCTCCAGAGACTACCGGGCTCCTTTCCTGTCTGGCTCATACTTCTTTCCCGTTAGTCCGGAGGACCATGGAGTCGAAGGAATCATGGGTTGTCCGGACGAGATCATGCTAGCCATTTCAGATACATGTCACCTGCGGCACGATATGATGAGTAATCCGGCGACAACGACGCTCTCTCAGATACAAAAGCGTGCGTCCGAGATCGAAACCCGCATCCGAAATTACAACGGTCTGAAGAAATGGGATGGCAGAGAGTCGTACAACTATGTCCAACATGTTATTGGTTCGCAGTGCTGGGCACAGGCGTCGACGATTTTCCTGTTACGTTCCACCGGTATGGATCTTTCTGGTCGAAGAATTTCAAAGTCAGTTGAGGAGTTCCAGAAACTGCACAAGATCATGGAAGTCGGATGTGACACGGACAGACAAATGTTGTGGCCGATGTTCGTCATCGGCTGCGAGCTCAAGTTGCAGGAAGATCGGACGTATGCTCTTGACCGCATGAAGAAGCTCTTCAACAAGACGCACTGCGGCAGCTGGAGAATGCTGAAGGAAGTGCTGGAGGAGGTGTGGACGAAGAACGTGTCTTGGGAGGAGGTCTTGTCATCCAAGGAATGGGAGAATATCGATTTTTTGGCACTGTAGTACGCGTTCTGTTCAGTCGATGTACTGATTTGATTCCTTTTTAATTTGTCTTTATGGACTTGGATGAATTTGCATACTTTTCGAGAGTTTTGGGTCTTCCGTCAAAGAATTTTCTTTATTTCTTAATGCTTTTTGTTTTGAGTGTAATTTTACGAATGTCGGATGGTCCAGATTCGATAAGACGTGCGTAGAAGAGTACATCGCTAAAGGATATGCAGGATACAATGGAGCTTGGTATAATATTCGGATAAATATATTATGACAGATATTAACGGATCATCTATTATCTATTGTCTATTCAAGACGTACAGTAAGGTCGCCAAATTTTTTTGAAAACGTTATTCATAAAGCGAGCCCTCATGTGATGCTCCAAGCAGCCACAATAGCGAGTGACGACGCGTCGATTTTCGCGTGACCGACGTGACACGGCTTGCCCAGTCGCGCTTCTGCCTCTTTATCTCGACTATTTTTTGAATGAATCTCACCTGCTAGGCTCAAGAATATCCATCTTCACCAATCTTCCTTTAAAGCAAAATAGAGTGAACCTCAGTATAAAACGGCCAGTGCTTGTACCGAGTTCCATTTTCTTTTTGCCAGTCTTTCGCTGCCCGCAATATACGGTGTCATTGCAACGCTTCATTCCTAGGCCGTCGTCGCTCTCGTCGTGCTTCCTTCTCGGCCGTCAGGCCAGACTTGTCGGCTCTGCTAAATTTTTTAAAGCTTTGTCACTGTTCAGGATGGGTGTTACGCCTGCACAGCAATCCTTGACGTGTGTATCCTGTTCCGTTTGCTAGGCGCGTGTTTAACGATTCTTTAGACGTTTCTTCGCGCTCCCAGGGGGGTCGAAGGCCCAGCCAAAGAAACAAGCCACACAAACTACACTAACTTCCAAAAATTCGCGCAAAGGCAAAGAAGACGCGGGTTCGGAAAGCAAGGCCGCATCCTCGACGGACGACGGGCTTGCTATTACTGAGGAATGGATAGAAGTTAACAGTGACGCGGATGCCATGTCGTCGACGCCAGATTCTATAGCGCAAAATAAGGATACGGATGCCCTAATGTCTTCGCCTAAGGAGGCTGCTGCGTCGCCGCCATCGTCACCGGTGTCGGATAAGCCGAAGGGAAAGAAGCGAAAGAGGAAGTCTGACAGTGTTACTGAGGGATCATCGAAGTCTGGCGGACCGAAGAAGGACCATAAAGAGGAGGACGCTCCGACGCCGAAAGCAGGTGCTGCTGTGACGACGAAGAAAGCGAAAGTGGAGGAGATTCCAACATCTTCTGAGGAAGGGCTGGAAGAGAATGAAGAGGAGGGTGAACTTAGTGAGGAGGATGTTGTCCGAGGACTGTATGTATATCATTCCATATTGCTCGATTTGGGCAGCCCTAATGAATACTTTAGACCACTAGTCAGAAAAGCTCTAGCTAAAGAGACGAAGTGGCCGAACGGGGAACCGATACCTTACGCAGCTATGTGTGCCACATTTGAGAAGATCGAAGCCACTACAAAGCGCCTCGAAATTATCTCATACTGCTCAGCGTTTTTTCAGGAGGTTCTTATGCTCACTCCAAACTCGTTGCTACCAGTCGTGTATCTATTCATCAATCGTTTGGGTCCGGACTACGAGGGTTTGGAGATCGGGTTAGGCGAGTCGATATTGATGAAAGCTATCGGTGAGTGTACAGGGCGATCACAGACGCAGATCAAGTCTGACTACCAGAGGACCGGCGATCTTGGTACCGTGGCTAGGGATTCGCGAATGAATCAACCGACTATGTTCAAGCCTAAGCCATTAATAGTCGAAGGTGTCTTCAAGAACCTCCAAGAGATTGCGATGATCACCGGCTCTCAGAGTCAGGCTCGCAAGATTGGCATTATTAACAAGATGCTTTCCGCTTGTAAGGAGAACGAAGCGAAGTACTTGGTGAGAAGTTTAGAGGGGAAGCTCAGAATCCACCTGGCTGAGAAGACGGTTTTGACTTCGCTCGCCCAGGCAGCGGTGTCATGGGAAGCGCAGAAAATGGGCAAGGCGGCAAGTCCGACTAATGTTCTGAAGGCCGAAGAGACACTTCGTGCAGTTTATAGGTAAACTGATGACTATTGGTCAGGATAACTCAGCACTCATTGCTAACAACTATATAGTGAGATGCCTACCTACGACCTGATCATTCCGGCAATTCTGAAAAATGGGATCATGAATCTCCGAGAATCGTGCACTCTTACTCCCGGGGTCCCGCTCAAGCCCATGCTGGCCAAGCCGACCAAGTCGATCACCGAAGTGCTCGACAGATTCCAGGACCAGACGTTTACCTGCGAATACAAGTATGACGGTGAACGTGCTCAGATTCATTACGTTGAAGGTGGAAACTCGTGCGTGTACTCTCGAAACTCAGAAGACATGTCAGCAAAGTATCCAGATATCATGTCTGCCATCGAACGATTCGTTAAGCCTGAGACGAAGAGCTTTGTGATTGACTGCGAGGCTGTGGCCTGGGACCGTGAAGCGAAGAAGATTCTGCCCTTCCAGGTACTGTCGACACGGAAGAGGAAAGACGTGCAGGAGGGTGATATTAAGGTCCGAGTTTGTGTGTTCGCGTTTGATTTACTGTATTTGAATGGAAAGGTAATTGCTGGTGTCTATTTAGGAAACGCATATAGGTTGACGTGGCTAACTGTTCTTCAGAGCTTGTTGCAAACGCAGCTGTCAGAGCGCCGAAAGCTGCTCCAGGAGTCCTTCGTTGAAGTTGAAGGAGAGTTCGCCTTTGCGAAATACATGAATGGATCGAACGTGGATGAAATACAGGAGTTTTTAGACCAGAGTGTTAAGGATAGTTGTGAAGGTCTCATGGTTAAGATGTTAGATGGTGAGGAGAGTGGATATGAGCCAAGCAAGCGAAGTCGCAATTGGTTGAAGGTTGGTTCGACTATCTTGTTGATTTAGTTAGAGTCGACTAACAAGTATGGCGAATTTAGCTCAAGAAGGATTATTTGACCGGTGTCGGGGACTCCTTGGATCTGGTTGTCGTCGGAGCGTTTTACGGACGTGGCAAGAGAACCAACGTCTATGGTGCTTTTCTGCTTGCCTGCTATAATCCTGATACGCAAGGTAATCATACTTATGCCTTTTAGTACAAACTGTGTTAGGGTACTGATTGCGGTTAAGAATACGAGACTATATGTAAGATCGGTACTGGATTCTCAGAGGAAATGCTAGAAACACTTCATACCAGACTCTCGAAATCGGTCATCGACCAGCCGCGTTCATATTACGCTTATACTCAATCGAACGCTAATGCACCTGACGTCTGGTTTGATGCGACGATGGTTTGGGAAGTCCTCGCGGCAGATCTCTCGTTGTCTCCAATTTACCGAGCAGCGATATCAGAAGTTGGAAAGAACAAGGGTGTGTCGCTGCGATTCCCCCGATTCATTAGAATCAGAGACGACAAGAACGCTGACGAAGCTACGAGTTCGGAGCAAGTCTGCGAGTTCTACCGGAACCAAGCTTCCGCTGGGGCCGTTGAAAACGATATGGACGAGGAGTTTGACTAGTGTTCTATTATTTGAAGTTCTATTCCTATTCTGTGGTATCTCCTTTTAATATATTTGGTACTGTGATGTTAAGCAAATATATGGCACGCGTTGAGTTCAGCATGATATGGCAAGGTCGCGCCTGGCATTGGATATTCGCACTTTCCTGATGATTAATATTATTTTATTCGCGTTAACAGGCATTAACATATAGCTTTGGATCGAGGGGCGCATGTCGCCCTTCCATTAACAATGCAGGGTAATCCAATAGGCGCCGTTGACGAGGGAGAGGGCATGCCCACCGAGAGGGGACTGAAGAAATGGAGCGCCACAAAGATATTTTCTTTTTTTATATTCAACGCAGTATTTATTATTTAATTAGAAACACAAAATGAAAACAAAATCATGGAAACGAAGGAGAGAAAAATAGGAAATTCAAAGAGAATACCAATAGGGATTGTGTTTGTTTTCAAAGGTCTAAATCGTAAATACAAGAAATGATATTATAAGGCTAGGGATTCTGCGTTCTTGCTTTTTCAGGAGACAGAATGCCAGTACATTTGTAGAAAGCTCTAGTGGCGCAGAGGTTAGCGCATCGGTTAGTAAACCCTTTCTATCAAAAACTTAGAATTTTGGCGTATCGCTAACGTTCTATCCAGTGCTTATAGCTGTACACATCTATACTGATGTCACGGTCGTGTGAGGAACGCGACGGTCGTGGGTTCAATCCCCTCCTAGAGCACATTTTTTTCTTTTATGATCTGATTATTTTAGTCGAATGAACTTTTGAAGTTATGATTTCTTAAAAATATCCTGCCTTTCATATAGCTGGAGTATGCATATCCATTTTAGGTAGTTTGTTTTTGGTGGAGGCTGGTGGGCATGGCTATTTTTGTCTTGTCTTCCCCGCCATGACGACGTGATCATCGTGAGTTTATCTGGACATGTGAGCTGGCTATGACGTCGGAACTCTGTTTTCATGACGTTCTTCGTTCGGTCGTACAAGAATAGATTGCAATCAGGGCCGACGATGACCGACCATGAAAACACGAGGTATTTCGTGCTTATGATCCAAAACCGTTCCAGTCTGATTCAAAATTCTGACGTCTTTTATCTTCTGCCGCAATCGCACGCTCGCTTGACTGATGTCTAACTTACTGTGGTTTCTCGTTCAACGTCAAAATATTTCTAAAGTAATAGGCGTTTGATATGAAGTCGCATTTATGAAGTCCTTTAGACCCTGAATATACTGTTTAACTCCGTTATGGTGCTCGTTCATCGAAGGCCGAGGCCAATTGATCCAGCAGTCGCAGCTCGACAACAACCCCCGAGACCAGGATGGCTGCAACGACGAGGATTTATGAGCATATTGGCATTGTTCATGCTCTTTCTCTGCGTATTTCAGTATGGATTTCAACATACCCTGGGGCCGAAGAACGGGATATTCGTGCCTGAAGGCTATGACGACGAGGTTATGGAAAGCAAGAAGAGTACAGGGCGAACTGAGATCATCCAATGGTTAGATATGCTAGGCTTACACGTGCATGAACATAACTAACTGGCTCTCAGGGACAAGAATTCGTTATATATTCGCAACAAACCGGTGTTCATCCTTAGCGGCGAGTTCCATTATTGGTATGCTAGAGGGTCTCGCATAGTACACCCCCATCTCATGTCTCTAACTTTGTCAATCAAGGCGTCTCCCCGTCCAAGACCTCTATCTCGACATTTTCCAAAAGTTCAGGGCAACAGGCTA
The DNA here is from genome assembly GCA_003705915.2 of Lipomyces lipofer. Classification (NCBI taxonomy): domain Eukaryota; kingdom Fungi; phylum Ascomycota; class Lipomycetes; order Lipomycetales; family Lipomycetaceae; genus Lipomyces; species Lipomyces lipofer. The sequence goes on along the minus strand of PPJX02000005.1, from coordinate 180,922 downwards.
TAATACCGTCTCTATCTACTTCCACTGGGGATACCATTCTCCAAGCGAGTCAGTCTCTGATTACAAGAGCAAAAGCGGCAAACATATCCAGGAAATGTTGGATGCCGCGAAGCAAGCTGGGCTTTACGTCATTGCTAGGCCGGGGTAACTGAACTTGAAACTGTATGTTGATATTAATGGCATTGAACTTAATATGGCTGTAGACCGTATATTCATGCTGAGACCTCTGCGGGCGGCATTCCCGGGTCAGTATCTTCGCTACTATTACTGTCCCTAACTAATTGCTGATATGATACGCATTCTAGCTGGCTCGTCACAAAAAAGGACGTCGAAGTCCGCACCAACGAAACAGGATATACCAAAGCGTGGAAGAAATATTTTTCCGAAATAGTCCCTATCATAGCGAAGAACCAGGTCGATAGAGGCGGAAGCGTCATCGCTTTCCAGATCGAGAATGAGTATTTGGACAGTGACTTGTACCCATCTGCAAGACAGTACATGTCATGGCTTTCAGATGCTGCGAAGAAGGATGGAATTGTAGTGCCGATAGTGAGTATCCGGTCGTGAATGTCATGATTTCATTGTGATGAAGGAGGACTGATTCGATAGTTTCATAATGATCTCTCATTTTTTAAGGCATTTATTCCGCAAGATTATCCCGGTGTCATTGACCTATACGGATTGGACTCGTATCCTAGAGTGAGTTATAAGTCGTGCAGTTCACAGAGGATTATAGTCCAACTCGTTCTTTAACAGGGATTCGACTGTCGCAAGCCCAGAAAATATTTCAATATTCAAACGGGATATCGGAAGTATCTGAACAACGTGTTTTCTGAAGGACCGAATTTCACGCCCGAGTTTCAAGGAGGCGCTTTCGATCGTATGCATTTCCGCGTTTGCTATTGTAACAACCTTAAGCTAACAAAGGTTCTTGTAAGCGTGGGGCGGTACCGGATACGAGAAATGCGAAGAAATGATTGGGTGAGTGTCCTTCTTAGATGTACTGGTCACAATTTGAACTCACGGGGTGAATTTAGTCCCGAGTTTGTGAATGTTTTTTACAAGAATAATGTCGCCGAGAAGTTTACCATGATTTCGATTTACATGAATTTTGGGGGCACAAATTGGGGAGGATTAGCGACGCCAGTTGTGTATACTTCGTATGTGGTTTTCTTCTGAAGAAAGATAACGTTGCGATGCTAATATGAGGTTAGGTATGACTATGGCGCAGCTATCAGCGAGTCGAGGATGATTCGAGATAAAGCGAAGTATGTCCATTTTCTGTACCGATTTGCCTTGCAGTCTTAACAGCCTGAATGATAGTGAAGCAAAACTTTTGTGGACCTTCTTACGCTCAAGTCCATCACTACTGAATGCTCAATACGTTGCTGACAGTGACAAATATGCATACACCGACAATGCCGATGTCTTCGTGACCGAATTGCGTGATCCAAAGACACTGGCTGGATACTACATCGTGCGCTCTAAAGATACTAATTCAATAGACGGGAAAGCATACAGGCTGAAGGTTAGAACAATACAAGATGGTGAGATAAGTGTGCCATATAAAGGATCTCTTATTCTTCCGCCTCGGGAGTCCAGAATTATAGCCACGGATTACAGGGCAGGTCCCCTGGGGTTTGGATATTCGACATTGGAAGTGTTTACGTGGACTATAATCAACGAGAGACCACTCCTGATACTGTACGGCGACTTTGAGGATCTTAACGAGTTGTCAATTCTCAAATGTGGACAAGTCCCATACACCTTTTATAATGTCCGTGGTAACACAGCATTGAAAACCACGAGTTTCAAACCTTACGTGTCGCAGGCAAATGATCTGCGACTGACATTCCTACTCGGCGGAGAGAACAAGGCAGTTATTCAGAGCGCAGATTTTCTCTTGGTCTTGATTAATAGACCGGAAATTTATAACGTCTGGGCTCCCTCTCTTGGTAGTAACATCGATCCTGATACGCCGATTGAATCGCAGATCATTGTAATTGGACCCTATCTGGTGCGCAACGTCACTGTGGAGGATCATGGTTCAACTCTCAGTCTCTACGGGGACATAGATCTAGAGGACGACAGCGGTGCATTCGTGGAGGTTTTCGCAGACGACAAGTATGAGTATATTAAGTGGAACGGCGTTGTGATGCGCACAACCGAGACTATTTACAACTCTAGGACGTTCACCGTCCCAGTGCCTAATGATAACATCGGAAAAGTGGTCTTGCAGGTGCTCGCCTCTGCTCAGTGGAAGGGCATCGATTCGCTTCCGGAGATAAACCCTGACTACGATGACTCTGCGTGGACTGTTGCCGACAAGATGGAGTCTACGAACAAGTGGCACCCACCGCATACGTATCCCGTACTCTACGCGGGTGAATATGGCTTCCATGTCGGCAACACGATATACAGGGGCAGATTTTCTGGCACCAAAGCAAAGGCCGTGAAGCTGTTGGTATGGGGCGGCTGTGCGTTCGGATACACGGCGTGGATCAACGGCAAATATCTCGGATCCTATCGCGGGGACCCGGACAAGGATAGGATTGAGCAAACGTTCCACTTTGACCAAACCATGCTGACCGATTCTGGCGACAACATTCTGGTATTGCTTGCGGATAGAATGGGCTACGATCGCGCCAACGGCGTAACGGAGCGCGATCCGAATTCCACGTTATATCCACGTGGCATCGGGCTTGTCGAGCTATTATGCACTGATGGCGAAAAGAATGTCGTCAAGTTCTCAAAGTGGACGATCCAGGGAAACGCTGGCGGAGAGAACTTCGACGATCTGCTACGAGCGCCGTACAATGAAGACGGGATATACGCACAGCGCATCGGCGCGCATTTCGCGCACTTCGACGACTCCTCGTGGTCGCCCGCCAATCCTATTATCAGCCAAACCGCAGGCGGGCACGGCATGTCTCCACCAAGGAAAGGTTCTGGTGTAATGTTTTATCGCGCGAAAGTGAACGTAAAGATCCCCGATACGATGGACGTGCCGCTGGGTATCCGTTTGCGTGCCAGTGCAGGTGGTGCAAGTGGTTCAAGTATCGGCATACGTGCGGAGTTGTTTGTGAATGGATGGCAGTTTGGAAAGTACGTGAGTGACATAGGGCCGCAAGAGGAGTTTCCGATTCCACCAGGTGTACTGAACACACGCGGCGAGAATATCATTGGGGTGCAAGTATGGGCTATGGATGACAATGCGACAGCAGGGCTTGAAATACTGGAGTGGGTCAGATATGGCAAGTTGCTAAGTGGGTATGGCAGTGTGCCTCACGAACCCTACCTCGGTGAACTGGTTGACAGAAGTAAATATGCTGTGTATTCATGAAGCACGTCGACTGGCACTGCAATATATATTTTTTCAGAGTTCTGCATGAAGCTAACAGGATGGCCTGTATTCTGGATTCTTCTCTATCGTATGGTGATTTTTTTGCATATATTTTAGTCCGACGAGTAATACATGAATTGTATTGGACACACTAGTAATCCAACTTCCCCCTAACATCGTGGTTTCCATAAACTTTCACCCTCCAGATTAGTACTTGATGTATGGAAGGAACTTGCCCCTCAGAGTGATCTAACAGAATTCATGTTAGCTGGACATACCATAATGACCAAACGCGCACTACTTATACTTACTTTAACCCATGTTCCCTCCTCATCGATGTCCTTCTCGATCTTGGACGTGAAGCAAATGGCAGACATGATGCCATCACCGAACTTCTCGGCAATGATCGACTTGAAGGCATAGCCGTATACAAGGACGATCTCGTATAGACGGTAGATGGTGGGGTCCTGTTGCACGCAAACTAATCAGCATAACATTCATTCCAGGAACGCAACGCAACAAAACCACGGTACCTTAGGAGGCATCTCCACTCCGCGAGAGCGGTCAGGCTGGAAGTTGACCTCGGGCGACACGGTGAGTAGAGAGACAGGGTCAAGCTCGAGGACCTCGGAGAGAGACTTTATGTCGGATTCGGCGAAGGGCATATTTCCGTAGAACGCAGCTGCAAGCCAGGTCTCCGACCGGCCGACCTTTTCCGCGATATCGGCAAAGCTGTTGAAGAAAGGGTTAGACGGCTGACTCACGTAGAGCTGACCAATTGAAAAAAGAAACATAACGTTGTGCGTACCTCAGCTTTTTCGAGATCTTGGCTTGGAAAAGAGCCTGGTTGGCGGCGGGGAGGGTGGAAATGTAAGCGAGCTGTTGCGCTTGTCAGTACAGTGCGATTGAGATAAGGGCTGGCGTTCACGACTCGCACGAACCCCATTGTCGCAATTGGATTTCAACACAGATAAATATGACAAATACATACATCAGCCATTGCTACTATAGATGTAACTCGACGAGAGGACTGAGAAATGCTAATGCGAATGCGAATGCGATGGTCGTGAAGGAAATGTCGAAGGGAAGTGGTGAGAGTTTATATCAGCGACACAGACGTCGGAAGGTGGAGTAGCTGCAGGTTTGACTCTTCGCCGAGGCCCCGATAACGCCTTTTGAGTCCCCCTCCCACTGCCAACGACGTTATACCAGCAAATTACCTTGTGCTGTATGTACCTCTCTATGTCATTTGTGTTTTACTACAACTTAACTTCCAGATCGCGAAACTGCTGGACAATTGAGCGTATTTGGCCTTGTATTTGATTTTTGTATTTGATTTTTGTCCTGGATTCGTGCTGTCAGAGAGATGGTATACTATAATATTCCATGAGCCACATCCTTCATGATGGAGGGGACAGGATTAGCTGAAATGCTTTGTAGCACAGAAAACGTTACGATCATAATTCGTTTAGCTTGCAACTTGCAAGGACGTTACAGCACTGCCACCGTGCGAACGACTCCTGAAGCTGAACTGATTTAGTTTATTCGCCAGATTTATCTTGCCTGCAGTCCTGGTACATTAATCCATGAGCCATCGGTGTAGTAGCATCTCCTCTGCTTCTCCAATTTTATCGAACATTACATACATCTACATATCCCTCCTCAATGACCATCTGACACCATTAAAAATTAAAAATTAAAAATACAACCATTAAAGTCTTTCATGCCATCCTTTCTCGACGTTGTCAAGTTTCCTTTTCGTAAACCAAATATCCAAGAAGGACAAATGGAAGTGTCATTTCAATAACTAAAGACAATGCCAACACCACAACTCATTAAAATTATACATGTACACGGTAAACGCAAAGTTGAATGCATCCTTCTTCCTACTTCGTTGAAACGCTCATAAAAAACACATGAAAACACACAACCCAAGTAACATAACACCCGCAGGACACGTCGCCATCATGGTCGACAGCAGGATCTTCAGCGACTCAAACGCGCCAATCGGACTGCTAGTTATAGTCGTTCCTGAATGTGTCGTTGCCACTTGCGTGGTATTCTTCCCAGCGAGACCTAGAATGCTCGCAGCCACCTTGTTCATCCATTCGCGGGCTGATAAGATCCCAAAACTGCCCAGAGAGGCTACTTCTTTGCTAGAAAGTGGAGAAGGGAATTTGCGTTCTAGAAGATCACCTAGCGCCTGGACGTACCGGTAGACTTTGGCGAGGATGACGGAGTCTCTGTCAATTATGACGACATCGTCTTCGTAGTAGTAATATTGCTCGCTAGAGATGTCCGTGTCGAGGATAGGCGAGCTGGTGATCTTTGGGGAATGGTGATTTCCATTGTTACCATGCGGTTGTGTTCTGCTAGGTGCGCCTGTTGCGACGACGCCGATTAGATTGTCGCGTGAGGGCGTGTCGTTGCTATTACTGTCATTAACATTAATTTGCCTCACATACCATAAAACTTCGAATCAATACTTACTGCTTCTCAGAATGTCGAACGGCACCAGTTGGCTGGGGCCTCCTCTTCCCCCGCGTCTCCGCGCGTCGCCCCACTATCACCCTTACACTACTCCCCTCGCTACTGCTAACTATCCTCCTCCGCTCAAGCCCTTCCTCGCCCTCGATCCGCCTATTCCACCCAATGGTCTCAACCGGAAAATTATACATAACAGTCTCGACCTCCTCCCCCCGCTCCTCAACTGCACTCTGTAAAGTACGGGCACTATCGTATGCAGCTTTCGCGGCATACACCCCTGTCCTACTCGGTCTTGCAGCAACCTTCCCATTCTCGTCCGCATAGGCAACGCACTCCACACTCTTATCAGTCACATTTTTGTATCGTCGACCTGAGAAAATGTCCCTGTTGCTGTTCTTCAAGCTCCCGACCACTGCCGCAGCCGCCACGGTCGCGTCCGAGACGCGCTGTTGTTTCCGTACCCCTCCGAAGTAGGGGAATGCGTGCGTGTCGCCATTGCTTGCAGCGACGGAGATAAAGTCTGGGAGGAGGAGGATGGTCGCGAGAAGCAGGGCTATTGAGGAGTGAGACGCGTGCATTGGTGGACTATGCTAGTTGAGAGTGCTGGTGTTATAATGCTACGCAAGATGCCGGTAGTACCCTGGACATAGTATATAGAGATCGCGTATGATGATGCTGTAGACCTGACAGACAAGGCCGAAAACACGTTCTACTTGGTGATGTATGTACTGTACGCGTATATGAGCAATGCCGGGAAGGTCACACTTTTGCGCCTAAATAGCAAATCCGGAGTAACCAAAAAAAAAGAGGTAACAATTGACTTATCTTCGTCAAAAAATGTATGAGAATAGAAGAAGAAAGGAGAACCTAAGGACGACCCCAAACTTTTTTTTCTTCTGCGACTGAACCTTTGGTATGATATCAAGCCCGGTCACTCACGAGTCAAAGGCAACAGTGGCCGCCGAGAAATATCTCCGCGATACCGCGGCGTTGCTTGCCTTTAGCGCGCTCCCACCTCAAGCCTCCGCAAGAGAATCGGCTAAACTCCACTAGGCTTAGCTCCGGCAAAGCCGAACTCTGGCAAATTGGTGAGACGCCCAACTACAATCGATAACGACTGCGCACTGATTGGCCCGCTGCAAGATGTATTGCGGCCCGCGCGCGATAGCGGAAACTTGCGACGGCGATGAGATTTTGGTACGGGTTGTTCGCCCCTGCAAATGTTCCTTTGTTTCGATTCTACGCATATGGCAGATTGCGGCGATTGACTCGGATTTGTTGGCACTTAACCGCAAGGCGAAGGACGACGACGCCTTTCGCATTCCTCCCTTGAGAGACGGCGGGCGTTCTTTCAGCCCGTTCACAATTGGAAAGCTCCTTGCTAGTTGTTATCGTTTTGGAAGTGAGTCGCGAATAATTTCAACAAAGCCTCTGGAGGTCCCAACGGTCAGATGTGAATGAACTGGTGAGAATTCAAGTTAAGCGGCTCGTCGCTACGGATAAGCATAACTCAGACATTCCGCGTATCGTATTGAAGCTGCTGGATCAGATTCAGACTTTGGTCGAATGTCTCGGTTTGCACTGATTTACAGTAACCTAGTACGATATAACTCTACAAGGAATATCCCCGGTTCTGGTAGAATTTACTAGCTCAATACGTCATACATGCGTACTGTTATCTGTCGATTTCCATAACATGTTCTCCTTATATTACATGCTTTTTTACTGACCAACCCAAAAAAAGTGCTTGATATACATTCCTGTCCTCGAATTTGTATCACATGAAACACATATAGCCGTAAATTTTCCGTATCCCAAATCTTAATCAACTCTATTGTTATGGAAATACAAAGATATAAATTCACAAGCAAACCAAAACTTGAACACCTAAAACTACCTTCTACTTATGTACCCAAAACCAAGCCTAAAAAAAATCTATTTTTTGAACACCCGAATAAAAGGCAAATTGTAATCAAATACGACCCAGTTCTCTCAAAATAATTAATAATACGAAGCTCCTGCTCTCGTGTGATTGCCCAACATGCCGCCATGATCTCCCTGCCCAGGTATCGTCTGTGCCGGCGGCTCACTAGATAATAAATGTGGCGGAGACAGATGTGTCATACGATCTATCCCGGCAGTGCTATTGTTAAACGCCGCGGTTGCGCCTGCGAGGTCAAACGCTGGTAGAGACTGTATCTGATGTTGTTGCGGTGGGGGTCGAAGCTGGCCAGCTGCAGAAGGAACTCCAGTCATTGGCAAAGGGATAGCAGGTATACCGTCTGCGCTTTGCATCATACTGCTATCTCGGACAGTGCCTTTGCCTTTGCCGCCTTTATTCTCCATAATCGTAGGCTCCATGGGCACCTCTGCAGAGCCCTCCGCGTCCGTCCTCGTCAGATTCTGCAGATCTTGCCCCAATCTCACCAACCGATTCGAATCCTTCCCACGCCCCTTTATCCCTTTATTCGCATTCCGATACAGCTCTGCGAAATAAAAGAACAACTCCCGGTCCTCCTCCGGAATCGCCCGCTCGTCGAAATCCGCCGACACATAAATTTGGAACTTCGCCGCCAACAGCTCAAGCGCCTCGGCGTGGAACTTGTTCTGATGGGACTTCAGGTTGCCGAGCTGAGTGAATGACTTGTTGCATCCGTCGAGTTTGCACGAATATGGTCTGTGGTCTTCGTGGATGAGGAGGTGGGCGCGAACGTTACCTCGCTGGGCGAACCGTTTGTTGCAGAGTTCGCAGATGTACGGTTTTTCGCCTGTATGGCTGCGTTTGTGAGTCTTTTTCCGCATCGTTAGTCACACCCAGGAACCCAAAGATCCAAACACAATAAACCTACCCGTAAATTCCCCCGCTGCGAAAATCGCTTTCCGCAATTCGGCACGTCGCAGACGTATGGCCGCGATCCCGTATGACTCCGCCCATGTATATCCAGGTGTGTCTTCTGTTTAAATACTTTCTCACACCCAGGTTCCACACACGGGTATTTCGGCCCGCCCGTAGGGCGAGATTTGCCTTCCACGACGCGCGGCTCTCCTCCAGCACCGGCGCTAGAGCCCCTACTCGTACTGCTAGAAGTACTACTCGTACTGCCTGCCCTCCCAATTTGCTGGCCCCCAGCATATGGAAAATACCCATCGCCTTGTTGCTGTTGGTGCTTTCGCATCTTATCCCGCGCCTGAATGATAAACATCAAATGATCCACCTGCGTAGACCCAACCGTGGCGCTCGTCCCATCGACAAAGTTGGTAGGCGATTGCCGCTTGGCCTTGCGTGGAAATATGTCCTCTTCCTGCTGTGCACTCGACCGATCACGTGTGGGCGTAGGATGAAGAAGTGGCGGTGGCTGTGATTGCTGCTGTGGGGGAACTGAATGGAGCATAGTCATGGATGGCGGTGGCAGAGGCGAATCAACGCGCAGAGGACGTATCGTGGCATGCGGAGTCGCTGGCTGTGTTGCATTAGAAGGAAATAATGCTGCCGTCCCGATAGACTCCATCGGTAACAGATTCATCGACGACTCTGCGGAAGCGGCCATCGCAGACGGCATCGAGGAAGATGAAACCGAAGACACAGACGATGCGGACGATGAAGATGAAAGAAGGGAACTAGCAGACGAAAGAGATGACACAGAAGACGCGGACGAGGACGTGGAGACAGGTGGCCGAGGTACCAAGTGGTGTTGCTGGTTGTGAGATGAACTGTAGTGATAAAGATCTGACGGCGAGGAAGCGAAGATGCTCCCAGAAGATGCGGAGGCCGGTCTTGTGGTAGATGTCGGTGCAGATGTCGGACCGTGGTTCGTATTCGGCGGCATCGGATCAAAATAATCGTGTATGACATGGTATCCACTCAAACCCAACTTACTCGCCATTGCCGCCGGTGTCGTTGTCGACGATGCAGCGGTGGACACCGGACCAGCCGATGACCCGGGGACGCTTGTCGTTGGAGCACTGCTCCGGTCGTGCGGTGGGAAGCCTCCAGTGCCATCGAGCGGAGATCCCATGCTCAATACTTTGGGCTGTGGAAGCGACAGAGGCTGTTGCCTGGGCGAAGTAAACTGAGGATGAAATAGCGCTGGCACGGATGGCTGACCTTGTTGCGTCATCGAAATTGCCGGTGGCAGCGGCGGAGTGGATGTTTGTCCTGGTAACATAAGACCAAACGTCCCATATAATCCCGGGTCTGGAACTTGATGTGCCGCTGGCAATGGCAAGTTTGACGGCTGCGCCAGCTGCTGATGAGGCATAACCGGCTGTGGTGGCTGCTGTTGTTGCTGTTGAGGCGGTGGCAGCGGTTGCCAATGCATGTCATATCCATCAAATGCCGACGTGCCTGATCCCATCTGCAATCGCGGTAGACTTCCTGCATGAAGATCCATAATCTGATGCTGCATGTGATGATGCTGCGCGAATTCCGGCGGTTGGGGCTGGAGCGGTTGAGGTGGTGTTCTATATTGGAGCTGCTGCGGTTGTGGAAGCGACGTCTGATCCTGACCTCCCTGCTGCGGCAAATGATGGGCAAAGTGCACTGGTTCAGCGGCTGCCGCGGCGGAATTGATCGCACCGTTCCCCATCAACGGAGGTGGCAGCGTAGTAGCGCCGGTATGATTCCCAGCTTCTGAATGCGACGCTGTCCCTAGTATGGGAACATGGTGTGCCTGAGCGTGGTCTGCAGTCGCAGGGTGCTCCATGCCGCTAGAGCGTCGATCACTTGCTTCCTTCAATCAACTGCAATATGAATCGAAGTATGCACACAATCGAATCCGTCTGATCCGTGTGCCGCGTGAGGTCAATTCCAAAAAGGAACTTAGCCAGACAATTCCAATGACAGCCAACAACAGGAACCCTTCTGCACTTGCTTGTAGCTTTCACCGGCGATGCTGCTCCCCTCCTGGAACAATCGATCGAGTTTGTTCTCACGATGACGGCGTTAGACTGATGGCTTGCCGTCGGACGAGTTCACCCGTTGTGGAGTTGTGATAGTTGTGACCTGTGATTCAGCCACCGACAGGGTGCGTCTGTTCCGCGAACAGAGGTTCAAGATACGCTGCAAATCCCAACAGGCTTCTGTCATCAGCGTTCTCCGGTTGCGCCTAAAAAGCCAGAGAAAATTGAGCGAAAATTGTTCAGCCTTCAATGCTGTTTTAATCTCATCAGCTTTTTGGGAGTTATAGGGTTACTTCCGTAATTCTGGCCGTCACACGCACGTGTAGTAAACGAGGAAAAAATATTTGCGTGCACCAATAAAGCGCCGCAGCATGTGGGAGATTCAACCGACCATTGGGCTCGCCAATCACAACAGCTTTTCAATAGTTATTTGTAACATTTTTTTCGATCAGGATTCCATAGCATCCGGCGGCGCTGTCGATCCCAAAATATAACGTTAGTTTGTGCAGTTATGGTGCCATACCATACACATTCGTGAATCTTGGTTCTCAGCAGTTGTTGGCTTGCAGCCGCCATCACCGACAGTCTCTCCGCGTACGCGGCTCTTCCCTGTCGAATCCAAAAGCACCCAACCTTCGCCGATAGAAGATACCGTCTGGCCAGAACATTGTTGATTTCCAACGTGACAAATCTAGACTGCAGTGACTACGTGTATATGTGTACAATGCTACGTATGTATGTATTACAAACTTTTAATTTCTCTGCCTTAATTATTGTAACAAAACAACTTTCACTCTCATCGGCCAAGAACAATTCGCCAGCTGAACCCGCTCGTCTTCGCATCCAACATATATGTGTGATCAAATCCGTAGAGCGCAAAAAAGAAAAAAAAATTTAAATGCAAGCCATTGTAGTACAAAAGAAACAGAATTAACAAAATAAAAGAAGGCAAAATACACTATATTCAATTGAATACACTACTTTCAAAAAAAGATACAAAAGCTCGCTGTAATAGGAATAATAAGACATATAAAAATATAAAACAAACAATAAACTCACAGGATACATAGAGTACATAATACCAACAAAAACAACATTTTCAACAAATAAAACAAACATACTAGAAAAGATAGTACACAGATACTTCATTCTTCGTCCTATCACACATACACTCTTGTCTAAAGCCACCTTACTGGCTCCCATTAACTGAATACCTCCAAATTCTCGCGCGGCAGTCGCCACTTCCTGTAGCAAACAGCTTGCCTGTCGGGCTCGGCGCGACCGAAATAACCGAGTTTTTGTGCCCCTGTAACATGAGCTGTGCCTGTGCTGTGCGCGGGTCCCAGAACTGTACGCCCCTGTCCTTGGATCCGGAAAGCACCCATTGTCCATCTGGTGTGAGCGCGACCGAGAGGACAAAGTCCTTATGGCCAGAAAACGTCTTAACGCAGACGCCGCCTTTGTGCGAGCCGGAAAGGCCACGGGCGGACTGCAGTTCCCAGAGCTTGATAGTCTTGTCAAGCGAACCGGAAACGAGATCCTTGCCATTGGGCGCGAACGCGACGGAATATACCGAGTCCTTGTGGCCATCAGGGGCTTCGAGGCGCTCAACGAGGAAACCCGAGGTTGCGTCCCAGACTCGAACGCTCTTGTCGAGCGAGCCGGCGGCCACAAAGCGACCATCAGGGGAGAACGCAACGGTGGTGACGCCATCCTCAATGCTAAGCGTGAGAACGCACTGACCAGTGTCCATGTCCCACACACGAACGGTACGATCCCCACTGCCAGACGCAATGTGGCGGCCATTACGCGCAAAGTCAAGCGAGTAAATGTCTTGCTCGTGTCCGCTAAATAGATGACGGATCGTCTTGGTCTTGATGTCCCAAACTCGAATCTGCTTGTCCTCTGCACCCGTCGCGAGGTACCGTCCGTCGGGACTGAAGCACACGCTGCGAATGTAAAGGTCACCCTCGCGTTCCACTGACTCATCCTGCAGGTGACATATGCGCTGCCCAGTCTGCACGTCGTAAATCTGCGCGGACCGGTTGCATCCCGTGGCGACGTACTTTCCATCAGCACTAAACCGGACACAGCACACTACAGAGTGATGGTCAAGCGTGTGCACGAGATCAACGTCGAGGATGCGCGGCGCACGGTCGTTATAGATGACGAACCAGTCGGCTGCCTGCTTCTTGTACTCAGCGGGGACGCGATCAAAATCAAGATCCGCAAGATTGTTGCCAGCAGGAGGACCGGGACTAGCCCGAGTAAGGTGCGGTGAAGTGCGGGTGTCGACGACACGGGCCTGGCTCAATTGCGTAGCAGTTGCAACGGGCGCGTTATGATAGCCATTGAGGTAGCCGGTTGCGCCATAGCCCGGTTGCTGAGCCTGCTGAGCCTGCTGAGCCTGAGCCTGAGGAGGTAAATGCTGAGGTGGGACTTGGCCGAGACCAGGCTGCAGACCAGGAGGAGGACCTTGCTGTGGCGCCTGCGGTTGTGGTGGCTGCGGAGGTACAGCCTGTTGTTGAGGCTGCTGCTGCTGCTGATGCTGTGCGTGCATGCCGTTGTTCTCCTGTTGGGGTGGAGCAAGGGATGGGCCGGTAGGCCCAGACTGACCGGTCATTATACCCTGGAAGACACTCGATGACGAGTGGCCTAGCGAGGGAGGCGCGACCTGCGACGACTGCTGCGGGACTGGTGCTCCATGAGTAGGAGACAGCGCGGCGGGAACGTGTCCGCCCCGGGCCTCAAGCTCGCGCTTGAGACGGGCAAGTTCGTCCTCGTAGCTAGCCACGTTAGCAACGGCACCTCATAAGATTGAATCGCTTGATGCACTTACTGATCCTTCATTTTCCGATGATTGAGCTCGAGATCGTAGACATTCTGCCGAATCTGCTGCATCTCCGCAGCCTGTTGATTGTCTGTGCACAGTTAGTATCTTTGTCCAAACCAAATAAATATAACAGTAAACAATAAAATGTAAAGAGATATGTAAACAGCTGGCTAATTGGTGTGGGTCAGGGTTAGGTGAGTTGCGACTCACGGTGCGGCGCATTCAGGGGTGCAGCAAAACAGGGATTTGGCAGCGAGCGGCGAGTGGTGAAGGTGGAGCGGACAGCGGACGCCAAAAACGGATGCGGCGGATAGTGGGACCGCCACACTGGCGCGACACAAAAATGCGCTCAGCAAGGAGTTGCTTTTTGCGTGACACACAACTGTCGCCAATCATCACGCAAATAAGCAGACCCAGTCAGGGATCCACAGCACCACCGGAAGGAAGCCAATCACCGAACCCAACAAAATCGGTAACGCCAAATCTTCCCCTATTCACCCGCAATACCCGTCGGCAAAGTCACTCTGTACGCCCACAAAAACCGGGATAAACCAGAAATTAAAAATATACCCAACGACCAACCCGAGAACTGCTGAAGCCCCAGAAAAATTTAAATCGAAAAAAAAAGGAAAATCCACTAACACTTATGATCAAAATCCTCTTTATGCATGCGATACAGATTGGCTTCGCTGGCGACGGTCTCGAACTCCTGCTTTAGTGCCTCGAGCAGCTCGTTGATGCGCTGAGCGGGACCGATCATGCCTCGTTGATAACTCATTTTGGCTGATGACTGTGATTTAGATTTGGAGACGATCTGACTTTGTGGGGTGCAGATAAGGAGTGCTGGGCGACAAGCAACGAGAAAGCAGTCGACAAAGCCGTTGCGATGAAAACCCAAACACGGAACCAATCAATTGGGAGATAGCCAATTATTTCCGATTCAACAACTTTTGATGTGATGGCTCACTAATGCGCTGTTGATGCGAATTTCTCACAGAACAACGAATCAAGCGAGAATGTAACAGACACTCAGAGAAAATCGAAAATACTAATATATCGCATCAATCGAGATGAAACCTTATGCTATCAATCGGATGATTGTTGTAATTGCCGATAGCAAATGCTGGATTCGTGATAGGATCGCACAAGGCAAGTCGTGGTGACAGTAGCGTGCGGAACTGAACGACGAGAAACAGGCCGAGAAAACGAGTCGGAGACGACACCGATGCAATCGAGTCGAATTAGGCGGATCAGGGAGCCCGACGGATTGACGTGGACGATGAAGGGGGAAGCCCCGACAAAAGGAAGGACCGAAAACCGGGGAAGATTGCGTAGGGGGCAGTGCGACTGCAAAATGTAGAGCAAGGCGTAAAGACGATGGCGAGAAGAGGACCGTCGCACGTTCGCGCAGAGGTAGAAGACTGAAACAGAGACGATGCGTTGATGTGGGGGGGGTGGCTCTAGAGAGGGGAAAGGGTGTGTGGAGGGGGAGGGACGATAGGAAGACGGGAAGAGAAGAGGAAGGGAAGAGCGGCGGAGGCGGACAGGCGCAGGGCAGGGCAGGCAGGGCAGAGGGTGAGGGTGAGGCAGCACGTTCAGCAAGCCCCCGATCGAACAAAACAAGCACACACGCATGCTCTCTTGCTCGCGGGAAGTCTGACGTGGACCGTGCTTCTTAACGTCTATGCTACCGCTACCCTACTTTCCCCCAGTCCCGCCCATACCGATCTATCGACCGCAGAGTAGGAACAGCGTACTGCAAAATTCTATCTACACTCTGCTGCAGCATTCGCTGCTTTCGTTGCCATCACCTCCCGCGGTCTAGCTGGGATGCGCCATACGAGACGACGAGAGGAGAGTGCGCACGGGGCACCGGCAAGGAAACGGGCGCGGTCGCGGTGGAGACCTGGCTGGGCTCTTTCTGGCGTAATCCCCCCCCGGGTCCATCCTGTCCTACGTGCGGCGGATTTCTACGGGTCTAGAATTTCTGTTTCTGGGCGCGTGCCTCTCCTTGTGCTGCCGCCCGATAAGCCGGTGGCGTAAACCATATTTGCGAGTGACGTGTGTTTCCGACGACTTTCCCGGAGTGGGGCCCTTGTCGTTATCCCAACGCTGAACCAATTGCGCAAGAAACGGCACACAGTTGTGACGTATGCGTGTACTTGGCGCTGTAGCACGCGCGCAAGCAGACCCGCCGTACCAGACCCGCTTCCTGCTTGCTGTTGGAATGCGCCCTGCGCCGCGCCTAATGAAGTAGCCGCCACACAACGGGTACGCCCATCTTCCTAAACCCAGTGCGTACACGAAAGTACTGACGCATACCCGTGCATGAGCCAACATTGGACCCACCCATCTGAGACTAAGCGACCCGAGATTAAGCGGGCCAAAACCTACGTACAACACAGAACCTGCCATCCTTCCGCGCTATTCTGCACTCTGCGACAAGCCACCTCCGTCTGCGTCACCAGCCAATCACGCCCGCGCCGCCGCACCACCTTCACCGTCCTCCCAATCGCGGTGAGAACCTCCCAAAGTCCGTCCTGGCGCGTACTTCATCGTTACGCGTCGCCAACAACTCGCTGCCCACAGTGTATGCTGTGTGCCGTCACGTAATTTTGTTATCTACAGTAGATTGCGTTCAGATGCTCTATGCAATACAGTGGCATTTAGCTATCCTACAAATGACGTTTCTTTCTCTACCCATCATCCGTGTCCTCCGTAAACAAAAACTTCCAATCTTCCACCTCCTCGATTACGTGCCTAAGCCTGTCCCGCATATTCTCTACCGCCTCAGACCCCAGCAGTAGCCTTAACGGCGGATTCCTACAATGCGCTAGCTAAATCCAATCGTTCGTTAGCTTCGATACTCTGACAAAACGGCATATCAACTGGGCCCTTCGTGCTCACCTCCCAAATAATCTCCCCAATCTTCACCACGCTCGTTGCATGTTGCGCACTCGACCATAATATCATCCTCCGCGCGTGTTCCGCCGGCGTCCCTCTATAATCATCACTCAGAGGCTTTATGACAAAATGTCGCCACGGCGGTGACCGCCTATCCGCACTTCTACGCTGCTGCGTTAGCCAAGATTCGAACGGCTATGTCACAAGTAACGGACACAGCATACTCTGCCTCTTGCTCCATCGTCCCAGGATACACTAACGTCGCGCAACACCCCAGTCCCTCAATCTCAAACGCCAGCGACTCAACCAACCCCTCCGTCGCCCACTTCGTCCCACTAAACGCACCCAGGCCTGGAATCCCCAACATGCCCGCCACGCTGCTAAACACGATATACCGCCCCCTGTTCCTCAGCCTCAAGAACGGCAGCGTCGTCTGGATAATGTGAAATAGTCCCATCACGTTGGCCTCAAACTGTGCGCGCAGGTCATGCTCCTCCTGTTCCTCGCATGGGGCGACGACCCCGACGCCCACACAGGATACCACCACATCGACGCGGTTCCAGCGCTGGATGGTACGGTCGACGGAGTCTTTGACTTGTTGCCGGGAGCGGACGTCACAGGATGTGGTGAGGAGGCGGTCGCTCCAGACAGGGGATACCGAGACGGAGGATTTAATGTTGCGGGAGCACGCCATGACGACATCGCCTCGCGATAAAGCGGCGCGGCAGATGTGGCGGCCTATAGTGCCGGTGGCACCGAAGATGAGCCAGACGTGCTGTTTCACAGGGTTGGATGCCGAGGGAGGGTCTGTCCCCTGAGGCCAGGTCGTGTTGGCGAGGGAGTCGGTCGACGAGATCTTGCTTGCGGGGGCCGATGCACGGTTGCCGTAGCCATGGAGGAGAGGGTAGAAGTCTGAGGTGGTCGCGTAGCGGTGCTGTGATAGTGGTGGTGGTGGTGGGACGGCTGTGTCACTTGAAGTTGGTGTCAGTGTTATTATTTGCGGAGGCGTCGTGGGGAGGTCGAGGGACTCCATGTTGGACGTCGATAGTCGATGTGGAGGTGTTGGGAGGTCCGAGATCGATGTTCCTCCAACCGAATCTGTCTAATGCGGCCCAGCGTCGTATCAGTACATCCATTCACACTGAATCAGTTTCTTATCGTTCTCCCAGTGACAACAGCATAAATCCATCTGCAATTAGTTATTACTGATAATTGTGTGTTGAGAGTCGTCGAAGTTGCCGATGGGTGATCAAAGCCGTTGGGAGTTGAGATGGACCTTTAGCCTTTAGGGTATCTACCTATCGAATTCCGCATATTTGGACGCTTGCCGTCCCGTTGGCTTCGCACAGGGAGATTTCAAGGGCAGTCGGAAAGAGAGGAGGGAATCTGCGACGTCGTAGATGAAGAGTTTTCGGGACCGATTCAATTAGCGACGAGAATGAAGGACCATAATGCGCTCCTCATTGTGATAGATGCAATTTAGCCTACAGGACAAATCCTGATACAAGTTACATTAGAAGTGCAGCAATAGTTTCACTGCACAGAACCACGAAAATTCAGAGTGATCATTATTATCATCTCACAGAATTTACCGATGAGGATAGATAACCAGCATGCGCGCTCAATCGTTTACTCATCCTAATTTTCTCATTATAGACCTGCTTTGAAGTATCTAACATTGATCTGACAAGTAAACTGATAGTAAACTGAACGCATTTTCCTCGTCGCACTTGTTCTCACGCTCTTCCAAGTAGCTATAGTAAATATTTTTGAATAATGATTCCCAGAACACCTTGATCTCCATACAGTTTCTCTGCCCTATTCTCAAAACAAACGTCCACACGCTTCTGCTCCACCGCCACGATCTTCATCGCCTGATTTTTAGTTGGCAGCAATCGACTGGAGGTATTGGACACGATACTCGTTTTCGTCACTGGGGCGATTCAGAGGGGTCCACTTGGGCTATTGCGTCCTAAAGTTAGCTCTCGTTCTCACAGCGACAACCATATATCGTATCGAGGGACGCTCACCTCATCCTTAAACAGTCTCATTGCCTGGATATAATTGGACGACGTAGTCGAAAATCGGTGGTAGATACCCGCGGGCTATATCGCGTCAGTCATTCCAGTATCAAGACAATATAAACTGAAAAAAAATCCCGTCTCACCAGAATAATAAGATCTCCTTTCGCGATCTTCAGTCTAATCCACTTATCTTCCTTGTCTCTAACGTCAAAGTACCCCTCCCCGTCAAGGACGTACCGGATCTCTTCGTCCTCGTGCAGGTGCTCCTTGTAGAACATCTTGACCTTGCCCTCGTACGCGTCGCCGAACGAGGCAGGTGAGACCGTAATGACGTCCTGGTTTTTGTACGAGCGTATTCTGGCGAGATCGTTGACGGAAGAGAGGGCGTCGGGGCCGCTGAAGTTGTAAGTGAGAACACCGAGTGCGGAGACTGCGGAGAGGGGGACTTCAGTGCCGGAGTTGTGGTCGAGGCGTTGGTCTTCCTGGGGTGGAGTGTTAGAGTCCCGAATGAGAAAAAACGATGGGAAGGTCAGGTTCAAGGGAGACTTACACCCGTGTTGTCGTGATAGTAGATCTGCATTGTGGATGGCGGTGATAATCACGACTAGCGGAGCGTGTTAGGCGGGAATATATAAACTGAGCAGCTGAAGCAGTGATATCCGAACTGTCTCGTCGCACGAAATAAATCGCCTCGCAAACCAAATTAACTTATCCGAGGAGAAAGGAATAACTAACTAGATCTAGAAACCCAAACCGTTGAGCGATGTTGCTGTTTTGTGATGCTCTACGAGGTGGGCAGACAACGAGAGAAAATTGCGTGCCAGTTGTGCGGCTGCGCGATGCGTCATCGCGATCACAAATTGCAAAAAAAAATCGGGCACGATTCCGCGTTCCAACATTTGATTTGTCAAGGCGTCTATGTTCAATACCCACTATTACTTACGGCTTTGAAAATTATGTAGTCTACCATATTGATTTAAATAACTCACATGTTCCCTATATCTGCTGGTCGCACTGCGGTACTCATCAAGCTCGCAACCTGTCTCGCAGTATGATGATCGCTTCCGGTGCGGAGACAATGAGCCTCCTTTATTACACACCCTCCGAGCTTCCGGTGCACGTCTCCGAAGGGAACTCTACTTTTAGCTATACGGAATCTAACCGGTTATTCACAGCATGTTCAGCCATATCACGCTGATTTGTTCGGCCCTTTCAGCCTTTGCTGTTTCTGCAACTTACTCCATACGCAATCAGCTTTCATATACTTCAGCTGCTGGGGCTTGTCAAAATGAGATCAACTTCCTTTCTACCAAATATATCAACCAGCAGTGTTTACCCTGTTGCCAACGTAGTCGTCATGTCATCATAGCTCGAGCTGTCGCCAGCGTGTCATTGGACCAATATCCAACCCGTAGTGGCTCACTGGCCACTAGAAGAGTAGGACTTGTAGTGAAATTGCTGTCTTCACTCTCGTACGGCGCATCATCCTCTAAGCCGTCACATCTTCTCTCTCATGACCATCGAAGCATATGTGTCTTGCGTAAGATTCGATATTATGAATCCCCAAACGTTGAGATTTTGACCAGGGGGGGTACATTTGGTCGACTTGCACAAAGAGGGGCAAATAACCATCTCATAATGACGTTTGTAAGCTCGGTGTTCGGTGGGAGACCTCGTTTTTAAGTGATCGCGACATATTCAAAATACGATTGAATTTCCTCTCGAAAATTTTTATCATCTCATAAAACTACTATGTTCCGACTGGACAGTACATAGATGGCCCTTTCAATACTCTTGCGAACGTACTGGCCACTATTACTCGAATATTTAACAGTCTCGGTACAAAACCCATTGCACCTACTGTAACAACTAACATGTCCGCCGGTTCTCCAAATGACGACACACTAGGCCAGAAGAAAAAAGTTCCCCCCGCCCCCCGCACTCTAAACCTGAACAACCACAAAGGGCCTCTCGAAGCTTATGCCCTAATCCCCGAAAATCGAATCGAGAAAGCCAAAGTTAATTGCTGCGACTGACCGCTGCACGCGCAAGGTCTCGTGCCCACATCTCATGACGTCGTGCATTCGGGCTATTTTGGGAAGCGAGGCGGGGAGAGGAATGGAAGGAGGGGGAGCCCCGGGGTAGAGGGGACGGGTGGGGGGAAGGAATGCATTGGGTAATGGGTTGCACACGGATTACCCAAAAGTTCATCATCGGCAATACAATACGCTGTGTGAGCATCGACAATAATACGTTGTGCGACACTTGTTCTGCTTCGTACTACTTACTACAAGACACTGCTCGCCGCTCGTTTTTGGCTTCAGAATCATCAAAAAAATGTATACATTTCCAACAAATCCCCGCGTGTGCTCCTCACCCAGAGGCTCAATCCAAAGAATATCATGCAAAACTTCCAAATCAAATTTGAGACCTGTACTTTAATGTATGGAAATCAAATCTCATGCATGTATGGGTGTGCATGCAGGGCGGAAAGTGCAATAGTACATGGCACTTCGGTCTCAGTCTCCTGCTGACATCTGTAAAAGGTCTTGGACACAAGCCAGAAATTATCGATAAGACACTTGATAAATTATACATACAATCCAGACGTAATACTAACGAAACAAATTTTTGATACTAACACAATATAGAAAAAGTATATAAATAACAAACAAATAAAAAGAACGAACAACGCTGGGAACCAATATTCGTATCAACACCACTGCCCTTAGTCATACCTCCTCCCGTCAATTTCGTCTTGCGAGCCATCCAAAACACTTTTGACTAAATTTACCTTTTTTTATTTTTAATATGCAACTCTTTATCGCAGGCAATCTTATTTTTTTCCCATATATAAAACATCCGGCCGCATATAGAACTGAGCACTTCACAACACATATCGTAACACGCCTGAACTTCCTGATCATACCACACAAGTGCAACCACATTTACTGACGATACTGCTGCTGCGGTGGCGGAACAGGTTGTGCAGCTTGCAGTGGGGGCGCTTGCTGGGGGAGTGGAGGCGCCTGCTGATGCTGTTGCTGGTGCTGGTGCTGCGGCACGGAAGTTTGTTGCTGCTGTTGCGGAGGTTGATGTTGCGACAGCTGTTGATGCTGCTGAGGCAATGGTGGTCCTTGTTGCTGTTGGGGCTGCGGAGGTTGCTGCTGTTGCTGGTATTCCTGCCCCTGCTGTTGCGGCGGCTGTCCCCTTGGCACCGCATGCGGCAACTGGTGGATCGGGGTGCCATGTTGTTGTGACGGCTGATAGTGCGGCGGCCAGCCATACTGTGCCGTAGCCTGCGGATGCGAGTAGATTTGGCTATAATCTCCTGCACCGTAATATTTCTGCTCCTGTGGTGCTCCCTGCTGCGGTGCGGGGACGTATGTGTATGGCTGGGCGTAGACGGGCATCGTCCCTGGATATGGCCGGTATCCTGCGTGCATGTACTGGTGGCGATAGTAAGGGTCGCCGGACATGACGGCACCGTGCTCGTCGGGGACGCCGGAGGTCTCAGCGGGGTGACGGTAGTACGGGTCAGCGGCTGCATGTTCGCCGTCGATGCCGTCCTTCGCGTCAGGCGCCGTCACGCCTTCCGACGCGACGTGCATCCCATACATGCTCATCCCACTGGGGACGACAGTACGCTCCAGACCATTCGATCCATCCGGAGGTATCCTGAAGTTCTGGCGCTGGGTGAGTTCTGGCGAGATAGGGAGGTCGCGCAGGAGCGGATTGGTGCTCGGGGTTGAGAAGTTGCCTTGGATGACGTCTTCGGGCTTGTAGTAGGACACGAGGTGGTGCGGACTGCCGTTTATGAGTACGCTCATCGTCTTCTTGATCAGACCGCCGTCCTTAAAGCCGTAAGAGTCGACAAGCGAGCCGACGAGAGCACGCTCTGCTTCCGGATCGTACATCGCCGAGACGGATGGCCGAGGAGCCGGAGCAGTGGTCTGGGGACTCGGAATCACGGTCTTCGGGACGATCGGAGCCTGGGGCGACGGGGTCGCGGACTGCTGATGATCGTGGTGATCAGCAGCATACCCATTGCTTCCGGCACCGTCCCCGTTAGGATCGGCGGTCGAGTACGGATCATTGCTGGGATGTTTCTTACGGCGATGGCGCTTGGCGGCGCGCTTCTTCTCACCAGGCGCAAAAGGCTTCTCGAGCTGGCGGTAGACGAGGAAATTTCCCAGAATACGAGAGGGACTCCACGCGATGCCATCAGTCCATCGCTTGATACCGGAGGTGCCCTCGTTGAAAATGAAGATGTTGCCAGACCGGATAAGCTCACCGCGCTCGCGGTCGTGTGGTCGGCGCGAGACATAATGTAGAAGGCCCTGCATGCACGCTTGGAACAGGATCAGCGCGTCATGAGTGGTCGAGACATAGCCAGTGTAGGTCGCAGACAGGCCCTGGGGTTGACTGGATCCGCCGGTACGAGAAGGAGTCGTGCCCGAGCCGGCTGGGTCAGGCTTGGGGGTGGATTGCGCTGACGCCATTGCAGACTGAGCTATGAAAATTAGTTGGATGTCACAACAGGACACGAATTCATCGAAAACGCAATACAAGCGGAATGGAAATTCAAAAAAAAAGGACTGAACAATTAGTCTAACCTACTTACTTCAGCGAATCAGTAAGGTAAATTTTCTTTTGTTGTTGGCGATAGTCGTTGTTTACTTGTCAAGCACGGAGTACCTCGGACGATAACAACAACAAATAAATCGAGTCGCACTAAGAACACTGACAAAAACCGTATCGTGGATGGATTCCAGACAATCAAGCTATAGGCAAATCAGCGATTCACCGGAAATTGTGTAATGGGGGACGGGCGTCGCAGGCAGGAGTCGTGGCGGCGGCGCAATACATCTACACCCGCGGGCACGCGAGACAGCACAAATGAACCGAAGCGGAGTGGTCGCTGTAATAATACAGAAAGGAGGGAAAGACGAAAGGTCTAATGTTGGTGAAGCAGATATAGTTTAGGAGTGCAGGAGGGGAGGGCCGGGGAAGAAAGTGAGAAGCCGTGGGAAAGGGCAAGGGAAGAAGGCAAAATGGGCAAAAAAAGCTAATTACACGGTACCGCCTGCCGTCTGTGCCACACGCTTCACGCTGTCCTGCTGCACTTGGCGCATGCCTCTCGTCCCTGCTTCCCTCATCCCGTCCTCCTTTCACGTCCACATCACGTGCGGAAGCACGCAACTACACTGCTGATCGCATTCGAGGGGAGTTCCATGGACTGGATACGGTCAACTTGCGGAAGGAAGGGCCGCGTGTGGACAGGACACTTCTCCTTTGGTCCGCTCGCTGCCCACTTGCTGCTGGTTTGCGCGTTTTTGCTCAGGTGGTCTCGGGTACGCGCGGTACAAGGTAAATTGCTGTGCACATTTTGGGCGGTCCAGCCACACGCTCAATCCGCGTCCCAGGGCTACTACTACTACTACTACTACTACTGTGCTCGCTGCTCTGTCGTGCAGGGCCGCAGCTTGTAGTCAACGATCCAGCTCTCATGCGCTCACGACGTGCTATATTTGCGCGTCGTGTTACGCGTCGCTTTACACTTTTGCGCCTCGCTCAACAAAGTTGCAATTTACCGCACAACCGCGAGCCGTTCTCAAACTTAAGGCCATTCAAGCTTCTGCTTTGTGTCAATCCTGTTTTCGCTCATTTATTGCATACAGCTTGAATTGCCGACCGCTCTGTCACGGCATCGCTCTCAGAAGCAATCTAGTTGGCATGACGATGCCCTCGCCGATTGCGGCGGCGTCCACTCTGCTCGCGTATCTGCGCTATTTTTTTTTTTCTTTTTTCTTATTCCGCCAAAACCCCTCTCGCGCGCTCAGTTTCTAGTGGCCAACGTTTTCGGGCTTTGAGGGCGAATTACTCTCAGCGGTACTTTTACTACCTGGTGCGTGCGCCGTTCCCTTCCACGCTGTGGTACCAGTACGCTGCATGAGCGTACTACAATTCCTGCACTCTTGCAAATGCCACTAGCCTATTGCAGCCAGGCCACGTGGCGGTGCGGTGATTGGGTGGTGGCGTCCAATCCTATCGAAGAGCAGGGTAATGCACTGCCCCGATGGACATACCCACCCGGCCTTGGCCGTGGAAGCAGCGAGGCGTCGGCGTTAGGCCACTCGAAGCAAGCGAGCTGTCCTCCGGTGACTGGAGGTATCAGGGAGCCACAGAACATACGGGGGACAAATTCTAGTGTGCATCGTACATCGGTTGCGAGTTCTCGTCAGTCGTCATCTAAGGTTCCGCAGTGATAGGGTCTGTAACAACATGGGCTCGGTACCACGGTACCGGATCCCTATTTCGCGGACGTTCGTTTCGTGCAAACGAACCGTCCAAGAAGTGTGTGATCCGCAAAAAGGGGCGCGTCTGATTATCTGATCGACCCACCTTCTGCACAAGCATCTCTGTTTCATTGTTAAAAGATTCGTCAATCACAAAACTCGCTTGGGCACAGTTCCATTTCCCAGGAACTCACTTCTGTTGCACTGACACACGAGGAACGCGGGATGCCCTTCGCTTCTAACCTCGAGTTACATGCAACAGCGCAATTTGTTGTGCCCTAGCCCTCTGAATAACATGGCGTTGGATGACCAACTGACGAATGATCGCAATTCATGACGGCACCTAAAGCTGAGCGTGACATATGGTTTATTTAAGTTTCCAGATTGAGTTCTCGGCCTGGCGGTCCGACAAACTTTGCCGCAATCATGCGTGCGAAGCGGGCGGGGTACACCGACTTTTCAGGTTTCTCCCCTTTTCGAAGTTTCTATTTCTTGACGAGGTATCTATGCTCTCTTCTCGAGAGTTTGACGGTTGAGTTCCCGATTACGCGCCGTAGATCATCGTTCGAATGGTCGCACCTCCGCAAGCTGGATCCTCGAAACATAGATTACCGAATTTCAAGTGGTTTGTATGCTTCTGCGCTGGTGCGAAAAATAATTTTCCCTGTGCTTCCAGACCGACTCTTTCCATTGTATGCAACTACGACTGGTAGTCAGCACTAACATTCGTCGTCACCCGTCGCTCCGCCCCAATCGCTCGTGATCGGTTCACAGACCTCCGATTTAACCCGTCCCTGTCGGGTGCTCTCAGGCGGTACCTACCGAATTCACCTTGACATGTAGCCGGTACTAGCGCCGTGCTGCAGCGTGGCATCTTCTGTCCGCGCCTGCATGCGCGCAAGTGGGCATCATTAATTTGGTGGAAGCGAGGCCCGTCGGCCAGCCAGCTTTTCGATGGTGCCCTGTTCCAGTCATCTGTCTTTGATCTTAAAGAGAAGCAAGATATGCGAGTAAAAAGAAAAGGGTCCGAGGACGAGTGTCATCATTACGTTCTTCAAATATACTTTTTTGATCGAGCACCGCTGTCGTACAGAAATTGTTTTTTTTCTTACATACTTTGACAAGATTTCATGCTTAAGTCTAAATTAAAACCTACCCAAGGCCAAGAAATCCCGAGGACAGTTCAGGCAAATACGTAGCATTGAGCCCTGTCCGAGACATGACGCAGTTGGACGACGTCATCCTCATCGTCGAAAGGGGAAATCCAAACACACATACATACTTTGGAAGTAGCTTACTATTCATCGGCGCCGCAGCTGGTATATTCGATTTCGTGACGACTAATGTGAAACCGCTTATCTACTCTTGTTTCAAAGTTCCCCTGCACATTACTTTTTCTGAATTGCGACACACGCACTTGCTTTGAACCCGGAAGCCGGCGGCTTTTGTCGGCGAACAATTGTTGAAATTTCCGGCGTACCAGTCGACGCGTCGAAACGAAACAGAAAAACACTCTGCGTCGCATCTTACGCCTTGAATGCGAAGTCAGTTGAATGCGAATAATCTTTGGTTAGGGTTTTGTCCGTTTGGGTCTTTACCAGATTTAGCACATTTGGCATTTGACGGGCACGCCGCAGCTGGAGGTCCGATAAGCGATCTATATTCTCAAAGGCAAAATAAAGATTGTCGGCTGAGTAATCTTGCGGCGAGAGCATGTGTTATAAATGTCAACCTATTAAAAGCTTAGCAACGTTTATTTAGAATGTAGCTTGCCCGGGACGACCGGCGCGGAAGTGAAGATATATTTCTTCTGCCAGACATGGGATCGGCTCACAAGTTAATTAATTGGCTGAGACAAATGACGGGATGGATAGCCGACAGTGTAATTTTGTGTGATTGGAAAACTCGGTCGCAAGAATGAGTGAGGTATGCATGATTCTTCGCATTGCCGTGCACAATAATATCGAGAGGTGATCTCAGAAAATCCCTGGAAATTCTCATAATATCATAAATACAAGTACCAGTCTGCAATCTCTAATTCTCGGCCTTGCGTCTCCTTTGGTCTGCCAACTGATTGCATGTTTATGCATATTTATCGGTCTACCTATTTTAAAATGGTATAGGGTTTAGGGATCTTCTACGTATAGTTGAATGTCATGTCACGGCACAGAGAGCTTGACCAAAAATCTTTTTGAGTGTTCCCCTTTTTCGCATGAAATACTTTTTTACAAAAGGTTCTTAATGTGTAAACCCTCGCGTAGCCTTTTACAGTAATAAATTTGGTAAAAAATTTGATGGAT
This sequence comes from Lipomyces lipofer, assembly GCA_003705915.2. Lineage (NCBI taxonomy): Eukaryota > Fungi > Ascomycota > Lipomycetes > Lipomycetales > Lipomycetaceae > Lipomyces > Lipomyces lipofer. Next base: position 153,833 of record PPJX02000005.1, on the reverse strand, counting down.
GTCCTTGAGTTTTGCTATCAAGTTGGCAGAGTGTCATCAATTTTTGATTGGGATTAGCCGTTGAAGCACGTAAGGAACATATGAATATTTAACAATAATTGCGGCTAAATTGTGACGAAATAGGCGAAATATGGCCCGCGTTTGAAGTGCATTGTTCATGAAAAGTATCCCATTGTCACCTACCGGTGCAAATGTTTCACAACCGCCTATGGCCTCAAATCATTCGAAGCATATCCAGTATTGCAAATCTGGACAATTCATTGATTGTTTCTCCTATGAAATTCTTCGTCGGCATCTTCGATCTTCTAAGATTGAATGCTCATCATATCGCGGGTTCAGTTCGTAGCAGCTACTGCGCATAGAGGATGACTCTTACTGTACAACTTGCTACCTTGGTAGAGCAAATCACTATTTTTTACAAACTTCGCAACGCATCAAACTCTTCGATTCGCCTCTTTCACCGGAAGGCATAGAAACACTATGGTCCTTTTATTAACAGGTCGACGACGACTAATCTGGCATATACCCCCGGGCCATTGCTCTTTACCGGAATTATTCCGGGGCTTTCATCCAAAAGGCGAACTGGACTTTTTTAAAGTTTTATAAGAATTACCCTAACCAGTTACACCAAACCCTCACTCATTATTTATGGTTGGTCATTGAAACCACCATTTCCATCGATTTCGCTTTTTTGCTGATCTATAGTGAGCTACAGTGGAATAAAGACGTGTTTTTACAGTACAGAGACACGCGTTGAAACATCCAAGGCGCGAACAGTTCGTTGGCATGGCAACTCCTCTAGGGTTCGGTTTTACAGCGAGATTTTTCTGAGCGCTTTCCAGGGTTGGGGTTTGATTAAAGTTAGTGCAAAATGCCGCGAAATCGCGATTTGGATGAAAGCCCCTAATTACTTGCGGGCCTTCAGCGAATCGAGTCGTGGTCGACTAAGTCAAGTTGAACCAAAAAAAATAAGTTAGACTTGAAGACTTCACCCCGAATATGGCTGAAGAGAACAGTGGCTTGGTCCAAGATGCTAGCCAGGTTCAATCGGTATTCCAGCAAGCGATACTTCTAACTCGCGAGTTGCAGCTTTCGGGTGGATCCTTTTAAGCGAGCCCCGATCTGCATTCTGAGGGTCTCGTAACCATCTCTCGAGAGACGCGGGTCGTGAACGTTGCAAACCCCAAAAAAATTTAGTGCTTTGCCCGGTTTTTTAGCGTGATCCCCCCCCAGACACGGCTACCACAGCTGCCGGCATATTTTGCTGGCTGGGCCCATCAGAATATACTATCCGTAATTATCCCACAATGCAACCTCTTCAGATCCTCTTTGTCGACTCCTACGACTCCTTCACTTACAACCTTGTCTTGCTCCTCCGCGACTCTTCCCTACGCCCCGAGGTAACAGTTATCCCGAGCGCGCATCTCACACCCGCCTATGTCTCTTCCCACCTCTTCCCCGCCCTGCTTGCCAAGTTCGACATGGTCGTCCTCGGTCCAGGACCAGGCACTCCACTCCATGAAGAAACCGACATGGGCGGGATCCCGCATCTCTGGCGCGCGATCGAGAAGTTTCGTATTGGTAGCTACAAGTGGGAGCCGCCCGTCGTGTTTGGCGTGTGCCTGGGGTTCCAATGGATGCTCCTAGAGTACGGGCACGCCGTTTTGCGGTTACCCAAGCCGCGGCACGGGTTGGTATCGGTACTGGATCTGACAGAAGAGGGGAAGCGGGACTTGTTTGCTGGGCTGGACGGGGAGGCGGTAGAGTGCGTGAGGTATCATTCCCTCTTTGTGGACTTTGACAAGGGGTCATCTGGGAACGATGACATTGTGCCACTGGCGTGGACTAAAGACGTTAACGAGGACGGGAATCAGGTGCTGATGGCGGCACGGCATAAACGGCTGCCCTATTGGGCAGTGCAGTACCATCCAGAGTCGGTGTGCTCCAAATTCGGCCCCGAGATTCTGGAGAATATATTCAAATTGTCGGACGAGCATGTTCGGCGTAGACGGGAATGGATCAGCAGGGTTTTGAATCATGATCGGCTACCGCTTCTGCGATCCAGTATCGATGATCGGGCTGAACAACTGTCCGCATTTCTTGAGGAGCGGGCGTATAAGTGTCACGGTATGCATAAATGGAAATACCAGAGCATGCAGCGCAAGCAGGACGATATAGAGCGGATAAATCCAAATGTTCCTAGAACACTACTTCAACAGGTTTTGAAATTACCCGACGGAGCCTCGACCGACAAGGTGATGATCGAGCTCTGTGAGGCCCTCTTCGAACAGAAGGGTGGAATATTCAGTTTACTCGACTCCGCTGCCGAGCCAGGTCGATGGTCATATATCGGATGTCTCAGTGGTCTCCCTGTTCGGTTCGTTTACTACATTCCAGATCCGTTCCTGACGGAACATTACGTAGGCTCACTCAAGCCCCGCGTCTGGCACGTCGAAAGCCTTGACGACGTGTGGGAGTTCCTTGCATATCGAATGGATGTCGATGTCGTCAAAGTGTGTCGAGTAGGATGTGGGTCCGACGGCCAAGATCTGACCATGACTGTGGAGGAATTCAAAGCGGAGCTGGCGAATCACAAAGATGGCGACGACGCGTGGCCTAGTTTCTACGGCGGCATGATCGGATATCTGAGCTACGAAGTTGGCGTCGCCGACCGGCTAAAGATACCGATCAGTAGTGAATCGCCAGCGGATGTACCTGATGTTAACATGGCATTTCACGATCGCAGTGTCGCCATTGATCACAAGACGGGGACAGTATTCGTACATTCATGCAATGGGAACATGTTCAATGGATTCGACAGGGAATGGGTAGCCGATGTATGCCAAATCATTGAGACTCTGCCCGAGGTATGCCGCGCTAAAGGCATACCTGCCACTCCAATATCGAGTCCACTATCTACCTACGCGAAACACAAAGTTCCCGGTGACATCAAGATTCCAGATAAAGAGGAGTATCTCGCCCGCATTGACAAGGCCCAGGAATACCTCGCGAGCGGAGACTCGTATGAGCTCTGCGTGACCGCCCAGACAGTCATCACAGAGGGCCAGATTATGCACGACAGCACCGGCCACGACAACGTACCACACATGGAGATGCTTTCAGACTGGGCCTTCTACAAGCACTTGCGCAAACTCAATCCTGCGCCTTACTCGTGCTTTCTCCGGTCACGATCAACCGCATTAATCGGCATGTCTCCGGAACGCTTCCTCAGGTGGGACAATAATCGCGGCGAGTGTGAGCTGCGACCAATCAAGGGCACGGTCAAGCGCACACCGGAGATCACCCTCGAGATGGCGACTGAGCGGCTCAACACCCCCAAGGAGCGTGCAGAGAATCTGATGATTGTGGATCTCATCAGGCATGATCTGGCGCAATTCTGCGAACACGTCGACGTCACGCAGCTCATGGGCGTGGAATCTTGCAAAACTGTGTATTCTCTTGTTTCGGCCATTTCCGGAAAGGGCTTGCGGCCAGGAGTTACAGGCGCGGATGTGCTCAGGGGTACGCTCCCGCCGGGGTCGATGACTGGAGCGCCAAAGAAGCGGAGTGTAGAACTGCTGCAAGGGCTTGAGGGACATAGACGACGGGGGGTGTATTCGGGTGTCAGTGGGTACTGGGATATTCTTGGGCACGGCGACTGGAGCGTCGTCATCCGGTCGGCCTATAGTGTTGGTGGATATAGTACAGATATTCGGAGAGAATGGAGAATAGGCGCGGGTGGTGCTATCACAGCGCTGAGTAATAGGGAAGAGGAATGGGAGGAGATGAAAACGAAGTTGGAAAGTGCATTGAAGGGATTTCAAAGTGTATAATCATATGGCGTCTTTTGTTCGGTGAATTTGCATATAGGAGATTGCAGGACGGTAGAGTAGCGAGCGATGTATAATTACTATAGTTTTGCGCATGTGATTGCCGAATATCTCCCGGAATGACCGTGTCTTAATGTATTATCGATGATAATATCGAATAGTATAGTCTTATGATCTTGTCCATTTTTTTTGCCCATGGATGCGTAACATCAATTGGGACATGCAGCTTCGGGAGGCTGTTGGGAGTTTAGATGTAAAAATTAAGGGTTTCGGACACATTGAAACTTTATTCCCTGAAGCGCAACGAATTTTTTCGGTACGACTTTTCAAGTTTCTACTCCCCGCACATTAGAGTATACCACATAATTAACAGATCAGCAATATTTCACACAAGACACGCTTTGTGTTTTAATGCAAATGCCAAGGTTATAGCGGACAGTTCTAGACGAGAGCGCTGAAATATTATCGGACTCGACACTATCTTCGGTAGTCAATATAAGACTCCATCCCTAAACTCGAGTTCAAAGATCAAGATGGCAACCAAAGCTACTTCCCTAGGATACGGCGTAGCGCCGAAGACCTGGAGAGCACATCTGGGGAAGTCGTATCAGAGACTCAATCTGATCAACTATGACAAGTGCGGTATGTTTGGCATCTGTTGCTTTTACCAGTTGCGAACTGACTTTGTTTGGCCACTAGAGGAAATTCTTGATTATCTGAAGTTGAATGAAAGCTACGGTAATGATTTCGAAATAATAGACTGTTATCCAGGTTAGTATCCTATAGGCATATGGACATTGTACGTCTCGTCTGACGTGGTTGGTTAAAATAGGCTGTGGAATGTGGTCCAGGGCATTGAATAGGGCCACTAACCCGAAAACCCACCTGCTACTGGAGAAATTCGACAACTATAATGACTGGTTAAAAGTGTGATTGCCAATTGCTTTTCCTAGTGGAAACTTTCTAATATAATATTGCGAATAGAAGTACAATGGCGACCTGCCCAACATCAAGCTAATACCGGTCGATGCATACAAATGGAGAGTCTACTCATCGCTTCTAAAACATCAGGCCGTCACACCAAGGCATACGTCGTTTTCGGTTGTCAACGACTCTCTGCTTCTGACGGCTAACCTTACGAACGCACAAGGGTCTCAGTTACTATCACAATTTATCACCTGCATCGCCTATCGTAACTGGCTACAAGGCCTAGGTCGTGTTCGAATGCTTGTCTGGGTGCGCGATACAACCGCGGCAAAGGTACTCGCGACACCGACTGAAATGTACAGAGGAAAGATGACAGTCATGTCCGAGATGTTTGCGGACATAAAGCCTATCGCTGCGACGTACGACATCAACAAGAAGAGCGGCTCACTTTCTCCTACACCGAATTCTATTCGCATGCAAGGCGTACCGGTGAAGCTGAAGATGGATGATATTTATGTGAAGGTTTGTTTAATGGATTCCTCATACTAGGAAGTGGATTCGTTTCTAATTTCATATCGGAGTAGAAACCTGTTGTACTCTTGGACATCACACCAAAGGAGAAGCAGCCTTGGGAGGACGAAGTTAACATGCTCTCGCTCGAATACGTTCTCCGAAATATTTTCATCACACCGAAGTTGCCGTTAGGGAAGACTATCAATGTTCTTGGCGCCGGTGCTTCCATGCATTTGGAGTCAAAGCTTAAGCATCTCTACGACAAACGAGTATATGATCTAAACATCGACGAACTTGTCGAGATTATACGCGCGTTCGAACTGTGGCCCTTTAAGCCCGATCATCTATTCGATCTGGGTGACGACCAAATAGAAGTGAGGGATCCGAAGGACTTGACAGTCTTTCTATAATAGCAATTGGGGCGAATTATGGATTTCTCATGAACACTTTTTGTATATAGCGGCGATTTAGGGTGATTCTGTACTATAGAAATTGGTAGGAATTTGTATTAAAGAAACCATACGGCGCATGTGGGCGTGAGTGAGATTATATCAATCAGGAACGCCATTTCTGGGAATAGTTCTCAAAGCTCCCGCACAAGGGTGCTTAATATCACTGTGAATGATAGATGTATATGTATGAAAATATCCTTTAAAAATGTACGTGAGTTTGACTGTTCAGTTGAACAACAGCATCCAGTAGACATACCTTTTTGTCTGTCAAATCAACCAAACTTCTTGGTGAAGGCTCCAGCTGACGCCGTAAATATATATCTGGACTACCGCTCCCGGATAATATACTTGACAGGCTGAAAACGGGACTATCAGGCCCCGTACTGATAGTCCTGGCTGCGGAACCGGATTCAGTTCCTCTACCATTGGAGCTTGCGTTTCTGAATGCCTCAGTCTCAGCCACAATCCACCGGGAAATATCCTCAAATGCAGGAACGACAATATGCCAACATTCTTGAAGCTGGGCTTCCCGGTCATTCATGCAGATGAGGGCGTAGGTGCGACTGTGTCCACGAGCCATTTCGTCGTGGATCCGAAAAGAATGCGCTATGGCGTAGCCGATCTGAGCGTCTCCGAACATAAATGAGCTCTCGCTCGAGTAAGGGTCGTTGCTCAGACTGCGTAGTGTTAAACATATTGCGTATAGTTACCAATTCGTGGTACGAATTTACCTATTCATGCACGCCTGGCGAAGAGCCGCAAACCGCTTCCACGATGTTGGATGCTCCTTTGTTATATAAACAATTTGTGACCCATCTTTCGCTGTAACTGCTTTCTCTATTGAACGCAGTGCTGAGACTTGCGAATCAAGAGCAAGTGACGGTTTGCACGACGCGCATCCCGGTTCCGAACTCGCCAGTGGGATAGAAGGCGCAGATGATGACGCCGTTGCAGCTGCCAGTGAAGAGAGTGGAGGGACGGATTCGTGTGCTGGATTCCAGTTTGCGGTGCCCACCGATGGATGTCGAGAGGAAGACTGCGTAGAATCAGCTGTGCTCTCTGCTGGAGTGCTCTCCGACGCGGCATCAGAGTTCGAAGCCCCCGTATCTACGATTGCTTGTGTGCATATTACCGACTTAGGACCATGTTGCTCGCAGAAATGTGCTAAACAGAACTAAAGCTCACCATGGTAGTTAGCACTAATTCCCGACGACACAGGAAACAGGACAATGTAGCATATACCAGGAAATCCATGCTATTGCTGGAGAGCCAGTCGATGACGCTCGGCTAAGATGCAGACCGACAATCGATATCAGGTACTTAACCTACTTTACTTCTTTAATTGTATTCATCCGTTATTAATGATGTAAATGATCTCCAGCACGACCAAGTGACTAGCTCGAGTAGTTGTACAATATTGCAGATGACGGAACAGGTCGGAGGCTCTGCCCTGAACATCCGTGCACGGCCGAGACACGTGTACAACCTACACTGGTACCCTATACCACTGGTACCATATAGCAAAACATTCGGATTCTCAACATGGTTTAAGTGGACCCTTAACAACAAGACCTGCGTAAATGCGCCTGCGTGCCCAGAATACTCCGTATATTCCCAGTCAATTTTTTGTTTATGCGGTATTTAGTTTTACCCCCGACTTACGACCTTGGGATGGACCCGTACTTGTACAATTCGCGCGTTATGAATTGAAGCGGCTCGCATCTTGTGCAGTCGTCCATAAAACGCGCGATTGCCCTTGCTTTAAGTGCCGCAATTGAATGAACCTGTCTATCTAGTGAGGTCCTACCGGGGTTTCTGACTTTCTGAGGTAGGTGTAAGCGTTACGTGAATCACAATGCTCTGTTCTGACTACTTAAACTTTAATTACAGTTATCTCTCCACTGTTGGTGGAAACTTCGGAATCAATGTCTTCGCCTTCATCTAGTACTTATTTGCAGACGACGTCGGTTATGGCGGACAATGTGAAAGGCTTTCCTGGCGTGAACCTCAAGGATGCTGGAAATCGAAGTCGCGATCACTACAAGTCGCGAATGCCTCGGTGGAGGTTTAGAATGCGACAGGCAATTTTACCATTGGTTCGGTGGGAGACGCCACGGCTTGCTTGGATTCAGGTATGTGAGATATGTTCCTTGGGTTGCCTTGGATATATTGGCGAGGTGGTGATGTTCGACTGATCTGCCTGCTGATCAAGTTGATGCTGTAGAAGAATTTACGATCGAAGTTCTTAGACGACTACTTTGCCTTATCGGCAAATTTGGGCACGCATACTTTCTTTGTCATAATGCTTCCTGTTCCTTTTTGGTTCGGCTACTGTCATATTGGACGAGGGTATGTTTCAACATTTCGCGATGCGTTTCAGTACCACAAGTCTAACTTAAAGATCGTCTACAGCCTGGTTTATGTACTGGCGTCGGGTGTGTATGTGAGCGGTGTAATGAAGGACTTCTTCTGGTATGTCCTCATTCTCTACTTTGCCAGCAATATTCTTTGTAACAGCATATATAGTCTTCCACGTCCATTGTCGCCGCCTCTACACAGAATTACAATGTCTGGATCTGCAGCGTTAGAGTACGGATTTCCGAGTACTCATTCTACTAATGCAGTCTCTGCCGCGCTCATGATTGCGTACACTGCTGCTGCAAATGCGGATCACATTTCGCCGCTCTCACTTTTTCTGATCAAGATATCAATGTGGATTTACGCGCTCAGCATTATCCTCGGTAGATTATACTGCGGGATGCATGGATTCCTTGACGTCGCCCTTGGAACTCTCGTTGGCGCTCTACTTTTCTACCTTCGGTGGACGTTTGGAGACGCCATTGACAACTTCATAATGACGCCTAGTCTACTTGTTCCGTTTACAATCACGCCTCTGATCCTTATTTTGGTTCGCATTCACCCGGAGCCTGTGGACCCGTGTCCATGCTTCGAAGATGGAGTTGCGTTTGCTGGAGTCGTCCTTGGGGTAGATATAGGTCTATGGCATTATTGGAGGTTACCGTATTCCTCATCAGTTTCGTACCCAGGGGAAATTCCTTACGAGTTTGCACATATCGGCATCGTTCGATCATTTCTTCGCGTTCTGCTAGGTGTTAGCTTGATTTTTGTCTGGAGAGCAGTTATGAAGAAGACCCTGCATGCTACGCTACCCCCTCTATATCGCATAATTGAACGAGTAGGAGTTTCCATGCCACGCGAGTACTTCTTAAAGGCTTCGGAATATAAGGACGTGCCAGGTTCGATACCCGACACCACACTTGTTGGAGCCCGCGAGATTCCCTCGTTAATTCACAATATTACGAGGACGCGCTCGGATTCGGTTGGGCCGCAAAGTCCGGCAGATATGTATGAGACGATTGCATATCGCGAAGAACGCCAGCGACGAAAGTCCCTGGAGATTCAAAATGCAAATTTGAATTCTGCCTCAATAAGTGATGAGAAGAAGGGTATAGTTTATAGACACATTTGTGTATTTCGGGGCTTTTGCTAACAATCAACCAGACGACTCGAGAGATATAACCGATGAGATGGATGAGGAGCAGATGCTTTCGCAGATTCCAAAACCAAGAGTGCAATATGACGTAGAGGTAATAACTAAGCTTATTGTCTACGCCGGTGAGTCTCGCTGTCTTAACGATAGTACGCCGTATCTCTGTTATTAATAGCGAATAGGAATCGGTTGGATTGGTGTCGAAGGGTGTGGCCTTCTGTACGAGAAATTGGGTCTCGGTCTCGGTGTAGCGGCGGAGATATGAACAATTCTTATTTTCCTTTTTGACCTTGTAATTGTTTCTTCCTCACTAACATATAAACTTTGACAATTTGTATATTAGATCTTGTTGGCTGGTCATTGGGTGGGTTTTTTTCTCTTTGTTTCTAGCCACAAAGAAGTTCGCATCTGTCCGAAGGGGCAGAATCGTTCGGAAGTTCGCATCTGTCCGAAGGGGCGGAATCGTTCTTTCCCTGTTTATATTTAGGCATGGTTGTCTTCTCTTTCAATTTGTATACATAAGTCGTTACACATCCTTGTGGCCGATGGATGCCCTGGCCTCGTGGGTCCGGGAAAACCTATGTGGTACAGTAGCACGGTGAAGTTCGTATTCCGGCGAACTTTAGCGTCTGCCAATGGGAACTCCACAATTTCCGTCGTCAGGAGCAACGGTCTGACCGGCCTGTACTTGCTATTGTCCAGGAGCCGTAATTGTTGCGATACGATTGACTTTGCACTCTGTCCACGCGAGCGACACAACCCCCTCGGTCAGTAAGCACTCTAAAATCGGGGGGCTTTCCATCTAATTTATCGGGAGTTGTTAAATCCCGATTAACCCAACCCGGATCTGGGATGGCTTATATTTAAAATCGAAACACTTGCTAATAGCGTTATTCATAGCCGCATGCTGTGATGGATACAGTTAATATGAACAAAAGAGTCGAAGACTATCTTCACAGCCAATATTCTACAGAGTGTATGCACCCCAAGTGCCCCAAATAACTTGCTTGCCCTACGCGATCTGTATATATCTGCGAAAATAATTGGGATACACAAGCGTACTAAAAAAAAAGTACCGTACAGACGAAGATGCAATATCGCGAATTAACTATTTTACACAAGACCAGTAATAACTCCACTAAATGCAAATGCCAATGCCAATGCAGAATAATAAAATTCAAATCTAAACCTATATATCACGCCGTATCTATTATTGAGTCAGCATCCATCAATCAATAAGAATATCACTAAAACTGTAAATGTACCTCCAGCATCAAATCCTCCAAAAGATTTCTTCTCATGGCAACTTCGACGATTTGCTCCATCAGCCGGACGTCGCAGCTTCTCTCAGCCAGCTTAGCCATCCAGAGGCAGGCGTTCAGATCAGCATTGATAGCTCCTGTATTTTCTAGCCACAAAAACACTTTCCAAGAGTCATGTGCTAAATAACTGTTATTCGTCAAATAGGCGAACCGAATTTCCATGCCTAGAATCTTCAATGTTGGACGATATTTCCTCCGTATGAATTCCTGTCTGAACTTTGCATATATCTGAGGCCTCCTAAGCTTAATACCAGCGTTCATTACTGCGCCCACGACTTTGGTATTGAGAAATACTCGTTTCAATGCATCGTGATGAAGACTTCCTCTCATCGACTGCGAGACAAGAATATTCATCACACCTTCTAAAAGGCCCTTGTTATCTGCATCAATTGCAAGTCGTAGGATGCTCACAAAACTATATCCCGATGCTTCTATTCCGGATTCGAGGAGCGCATCGAATACCAAAAGAGCAGCCATACCCAGCTTCTGCCGTCCTGCAAGCCGGTGGATCATAATGTCGAACGACTTCCGGTCAGGGACCTCCTTAGAGCAAAGTAGTAAGGCTCCTAGCTTCACGAGAGTTAGTGGATCTTTTCGAGAACCGAGGAGCTCTGTGACGCGCTTATTCAATCTGATCGCCCTAGAATCGCGATATATCGGTCGTTTGATGATCGAAGTATGAGAGTTTTTAGGAGGGCCATAAGCGACTCCGCCATTATTCATCGCAACAGAATCTTTGATAAATAACATGGCCAATTGACTGCTGCCGACTCGAGACGACCACAAGTCTATGGAATTCATTTTCAGTCCCATCGATTCCAACTTCTGATATATGCGTCGTTCAGACCTCGAGAGTTGCGCTTTTTGGATCAACGCCTTTATCTGATGCGGTGGTGTTCCCGAATTGCTGAGATCTCTTCGAAAGCTGGGTTGCGGCGACAGACCTGACCTCCAACATTGTCGCAGATGTAATCGGTAATGTGTACGTGTAGAACCTTTCTTTTCCAAGAGCTTTGACGCGCGAACAGACTTCATGAGTGCAAGAAGTAACGACAGTAGATTGAGTCTGTGAACCAACTTTCGAATCGCGTCTTCCATCGAAGGTATCGACATGTAGGGTTGTAGCCGCTTTGTAGAGCCCGCAGCTGAAGTGTAAAGATCGCTCAATGCTTCTCGCATATACTCGAATTGGTGCTCCATAATAACCTCGTTGTCAATTTTCCTCCGGTGCTCTGTATCATCTTCAATGCTAAGTTTCCTTCTAGAGCTTGAACTGACTTCACTTGGGTTCTCAGCATGCAGAAGATGAGACCGTCGAGCAAAGCGATGGGCGATGTGCACGCAGCGATGGAGCATGATGAGCTACATAAATATACTTCATTCGTCAATAGCGAATAGATATAAGATGGCGATTAAGGGCCATCAATGTGGGCAAGGTGATAATCTATAACCTGACAACAATTGCGTCTAAATATCACTTACGGATCGAGCCTCGATAAACTGTAAGGTTTTGTTAAATTCTCCTGTTGCAAAATACGGGTTATTACGAGTTGCAACTTTGCGAATTGCAAGCTGTCGAGGCGGTGCACATACCAGCCACACATAAGCCACACTCCGTGTTCAATGAAAAACATTCTGTGAAACCGTATGTATATTTTCTAGAGCAAAAGCAGATAGATATCGCTCGTGTTACTATCAGAGTAAGGCAATTGTCGTCAATATGCCTCTTGCTCTAGCAATTCGTGCTGAACTCACAGGAGTTACCGATCTTCAACCTGCCGACTCGGAAGACTCGCCCTACGTTTACACATTCAAGGTCCAGTGTACCTCTTGTCGCGAGACGCATCCTAACTTCGTCGACCTCACAGCATACGAGTCTCATGATCTCTCCGGTAGCCGCGGTGAGGCGAACTTTGTCTGGCGTTGTCGGTCCTGTCGCCGTGAGAGCTCGGCGTCGTTCAAGTCCAAGCCGATGCCTTACACAAGTGAAGATTCCGGGAAATGGAAGAATGTCGTCGAATTGGAAGTGCGGGGCCTAGAGTTTACTGAGTTTAAAGCCGACGGTGCTTGGTTGTGTAAAAGCGAAGCCAACGGAGCTGTTTTTGAAGACATCGATTTGCAGTCTGGTGAATGGTTCGATTACGATGAGAAGGCGACGGAGGAAGTTACTATAACAGACGTTCTGTGGCAGATACGCAGATCATGACATTAGCTTCATTCGCAATCAATATATTGCGCGCGTTATTTAGTACCTGAGAGCATGACAATTCGGAGTTCTGAGAATTTGTACAGCACATATTTTTTTTTTCATTTCATCCGATCAATCGAAAAATTGGAAACAAAAGTTTAAATCCTCAATTCAGGTCGCGCTATCAACATGTAATGTATAACGTATTGAGCTTTCATAGTGCTTCTCGTACATACTCTATCTATTCTTGAAGTAATTGACCTGAAAACTTTATCGTCTGAGATATGCATGTAAAGAATCAACACGATCTCTTTTTGATAGTCCAACTCTGAAAGCCGGTTGTCTCACAAACACAGCAATTCCATTATCCTTGATGACCTTTAACGCCTCTTTCTCTTTCTTCAGAAGTGGCCTGTGAATTCTACCATCGTTATTTTCACGATATCGCAAATTGCCATTAGCCTTATCACCATCAGCTGACGTAATACTGTTGCCAAGTTCATTGTCCACACCCTGTTTCTCCGCCATTAATTCTCTCAATACTCTCGATTCTGTCTCCATATGGTTCTCACCGTCGTTATCCAGAATCTGATACTCGTTGTTATCTGATTCTCCTATTACCCCCGATTCTGACTCCTGCTTTGACATCGGTTTCAATTTCCGGCTGGGGCTACTATTTAGTTTCGATTTCTTGTTACCCAATGAGCCCTTCCTGACTTTCAGTAATTCTTCATTTGCTTTACGTTTCGTAGCTTTGACTGTTCTCTTCGGCGATCCAGTTATATGTTCGCCGATCAAGGGCAAAGGGTCTTGCTCTTCATGTAGTGGCATGCTACTGTCTATCCTGATTGTCTCTGTAGCAGAAGAATTGATTTTGAATGGAGGAAAGAGGATTGGATCGTCGTCGTCTCCACGCAAGTAGTCCAAATCGCCAAAGTGCCGATATGCTTCTTCGGATCTTTCTCTTCTGACAGATATTGACTGTACTCTAGCTCGGTTATAAGTACGTGGACTGTCGCACACAGAGCCTGTACCTTCAATATTGAATGCTCGCCTATCAGGCGATTCTGGAACGCTGCCTGGCCGCAAAGGCGATGACGTGAGACCAGGAGGCATAGGCAAATTTGGTGGGGGGAGCATTCGAGAACGAAGCTCGTTCATATTACTGAGCTCAGTGCTCCTATGTTGTCCTATCCCATCACCGTTGATCTCCTCCAGAGAACCTTGTGCGGTCGGTGCTGCGTTGTATTGCTCGCGATCAAATGTGGCACGATTATAGTTGCAGTGATTGAGGCTGTATATGTCTGGATTCTGAGCTACTTTGGATACAGGTATGACTATTGAGAACTGTGGGGCCCCTCCATTTTCATGGTTTCCCCGATTCGTCTCGTCATCAAGTAGGGATTCGATCGTCTCTTTGCGCTGCATCTTCCTGCTAGCACTATCTGGATATTTGAGCGATCTAAGCGAGAATGATGAGGATACAACTTGAATGTCATGAGGTCTCTCGCAAGGGTGGTTGATCGAGCTTGCTAGCTTTGGCTTCTTCAGTTGAGAAAGAGTAGGCGTAAGATCTGGATGAACGTTGACCGTGAAAGCTTCTTGAAGATCGGCTTGCACATCATTTATCTCTCGTCTGAATAATACTAGATAGGTAATTAGCTTTAAACACACCCGGCCCGCAAAATGACGAAATCGTATGCACCTGTACAGTCGGGTAAATTGTGATTAAAGCGGCCCTCATTGTATGGGCGACAAGAAGCATCCGTAGGTGCAGCATTGACGGCACTGGAGTCCTTAATGCTGTCATTTTCTCGATACAATCCTGATGTGTCCTTGAATTGGACAGAACCCTCACGATATCCGTAATCTTCATCACTGAAGCTCGTTGAATCGTCGTCACCTTGCGAATCTTGAACAAACAACTCCTCAGCATGCATTGGCTCCTCTTATGCGTCTATTACCATTTTCTTGAGAGACCACCGCGTATGTTTGGCGTGTTTGAGAAAAGCTTGAATAATATACATCTATGGGGTGTCGGACAAAGTTGGCGTTGAGTGTTTGTTTTCGCACTAATTCTCTACCTTCGCGTCGGAACCCCTGAATAACGTTTACCCTGTTAAGTGCCTCCCAAAAAACGCGTGAACCCCAAAACCACTGCGTGCTTCAGCAAGCGTTCGCTTAACTCCTGAAGCGAAAAGTGATTAAGACCTACAGTATGTAATGATAGCGACCGATAGAACTGAAGCCAAAGATTTCGATTCTTTCATGAAGCCTATGCTAGATTAATTCATCGTACATCGTCTATAGGTACTGGTAATTCAGCGAATTTAAAGATTATGACGCTAGATTTGTCTGCTAACAGTTGAAACTCAGTTATAAAAT
This sequence comes from Lipomyces lipofer, assembly GCA_003705915.2. Classification (NCBI taxonomy): domain Eukaryota; kingdom Fungi; phylum Ascomycota; class Lipomycetes; order Lipomycetales; family Lipomycetaceae; genus Lipomyces; species Lipomyces lipofer. The sequence goes on along the minus strand of PPJX02000005.1, from coordinate 138,705 downwards.
GCGGAGGTGCTTACATCCTCTACAGTTAGGTCGTAATACAGTTCGCATCAGGAATTTCCCTAGTTGGACGAGAAGCACAATGACAGCAGTCGATTCTGGCTCGGGCAAGGGCAGTCGGTATCTGTCTCTTGAAGACCATTATGTCAGAAGCCCGTATGAGGTATCATATATCGATTCGCATTGTCACATGCGAACAACGCTGGATATGTCAATAAAAAAGGGTTGCGCAAGTCTTCGTAGCAACATCAATGAATATTCACTGGCCAGCGCATTGTTTCCGCCTGAAGTCGAGGCAGTAGTGGATGTATACTGTGATATTCCAGTGAGCAATGCTTGGGAGACTGTTGGGTTGCAGGAGTCCTGGACGATGAACAGAGAAGCTATCGGAAATAGAACTTGGAATGGTCAATACTACTTCACGATGGGATGCCATCCTCATAGTGCAAAATACTATACTCCTGAAGTTGAGGCTGAGATGTTACGAGCATGGACTCATCCAAGATGCGTAGCTGTGGGAGAATGCGGCCTGGTGGGCAAATGAATTTCTTCTATTCTCATCTCAAGTTAGATTCTAACTTGTCTTTTGCAGGATTATAAGAAATCGCAGTCACCACATGAGGTACAAAAGGAAATATTTGCTCGACAGATTGATATCTGCTCACGCCAGGTTGATAAGCCCTTGGTTGTGCATACTCGAGAAGCTGAGGAAGATACTCTTCAGATTCTTCGTGATCGTCTGCCGCGCCTCCATCCAATGCACGTCCATTGCTTTACGGACTCTGCAGAAATGGCGCGTGAAATTCTTCAATCCTTTCCAAATTCGGTGATTGGAATAACTGGAGTTATTACATATCAATCGCTTAAGACTACCACTGCTCTTCTTCGTGATGGTGGCAAAGATCTCCTGCGACGAATTGTGCTTGAGACTGACAGTCCTTTCATGGTACCTTCAAACCTACAGCGAAAGAAGAAGCCTTTGTACGCTTTGTCACATTCTGGAATGATCCCCTTCATTGCAGACAAGGTCGCCAGCTTAGTAGGAGGCGGTGTAACGGCTGCAGAAGTGCTACGGATTACGGGAGAAAACGCAAAGCGAGTTTACCGTATATAGGACAAATAACAATTTGTATTTAGATCTACTCCATCGCAACTTTATTCGAATCTTGGATTTAGTCCTCATTATCAAGGTTTTGTGGTTGGCGTCCCCAGGAGGTTTTTGTTGAATGCTATTCTCTTATAAAGGAAATGTCCATTATATTTGTGATAAGAAGGTTTCGCCAAACAATGATGCAAAGTCATTTCTCGGGATATCCTTCCATCTCTCCGTCGACTATTTCAAGGTCCCTTCCTTTCCATCTCCTGCTAATATCTTCTGCCACTGATGCATCTCTATTTGTCCGCCACCTCCGAGCCACCATGTCGTCTCCGATACTCATTATCTCGCCATGATTGCTCCATGCCACTCCTGTAACTTCTTTTCTATGTCCTCTTAACAACGCAGTACCTACTTTACGGGTGTCATTCCGAGACATATAATACGGTAGATCACCTTTTGCCCTTGCCGATGAAGGAAAGACAACGACAGAATTGTCCGAGCTACCGCAAGCCACATAGGACCCAGATAATCCAGGCGCAGTTTCGCACACGCTGATTTTGACATAGAAAGAATCGGCTCGCAACTTTGGATGCGTCAGCACCTCTAAAGGCTCAGAGCTTATTTCACCGAGAGAGTATGAGTAAAGAGAGTCATTCCTCGCTAAAGCCCATATTTTTGAACTTCTCGTGTCGACACTGATAGATGTTATGCCATGTATTCCACTGCTCTGCGTCTCTTTGGATGGCTGCAGATATCTCTTCTCAAGACCCATTTTCCGAACGTCCCATACACGTAACATACTGCTTCCTTCGCCGCCACTAACAAGTGTATTCTCGTCCAGAAACGCCAGAGACGTGACACTTCGTTTATGGGCGTTCTTAGTACGTCGTCCCTTTTCAGGATTATGCGCTCGAGAAACTTGCGCAAATGGAAGCCGTTCAGGGCTCCGACCAGATCGCATATCGAAGAGTGAAATTGTTCCCGCTCGAGTGGACGTCGCAAGGCAAGCATTGCTATTAGGCAAAAATCGAACTTGTTTGACCGAACTTGCGTCAGACGGCTGTAAAATCGAAAGACATTTTTGTGCTTGAATATCGAACACTCGAGCAGTCTGATCGCCAGAGCAGGTTGCAAGATAAAAGTCATCGTACGAAAATGTCAAGTCGAACAGAGCATTGTCGTGGCACGCTAATGTCAGAAGTGACTTTTCTAGGCAAATGTTAGTTCAACTATGAAAATGAAATCATGATCAGAGTGAACTTGCTCAAACTTGGTCTTTCGATATCAAGGATGTGTACGTAACCACCTTCGTCGCCTACAGCAGCAACTGGATGATTTCTGCAACATGTTACTGCAAAAGGCAGCGAACAGTCGGACGATTCTGCGGAATGTATTCTGTACACGTCTTCGGCGGTAGAGTAAAACGTTTCAAGTTCCATACTGAAATCTGCACGTGAATAGAACTTATTGCCTACTAGTTCTCGCAGGAACAGACGACGCGATAGCGATTCGGGTTGCGTCGTAGAATCTTTTTTGCTATTGAGAATAAATTTTATCTTCTTCGCCGGAGGACTAGGCTCTGGCGTAGGGAGATGGCGTGTTCGCATATGCTGACGACGTTGTGGAACATTGAGAGATGGCGCGTCTTTAATGTCGCCGAGAGAAGTTGGAATACACGCTCTCGAGGGCGGACTGCCAATCGCATATTCTTTCTGTGTAAAGGCTGTAATAAGCGACGCTGATGGCGGTCTATTCTCCTTGCTGCTACTGAATGTAGTTCGACGAGAATATGAACGCGAGTCGCCAGTGGGCGGATAGCTGGGATGTGAGGGCGAAGAAAACATTTCTGTCACACTTAATGGCGACCGGACTTGCAAGCCTGTAGCTTGCAAATGCGATCAATTTGGCTTGCTGCAATAATGATTAAACTTCCTTTGCAAGTTCGAATGCCTCTCTGACACATATGATAGACGAAAGTATGTATGTACAGTAGGCAACACTGTGTTTGTTCGCTTCCAGTCTGGACGCGATCTTATACACTGACGCCCGGCCTACTCGTCCGCCCGACGCGTGCTTGACGCGTCAAGTACGGGTAACGACCGACCCGCTAAAGCCGAATGCACTGGTAGATCAAATGTTTGTTTGTAGGTGCAGTACACAGAGTACAACGCTCTACGGCTCAAGTGTCGCAAACCTATTGAAATTGCGTACAAAACAATACGGTCTTACACAGTGGCCCACTCGAAGTGTCGACCACCTCATCTACCTGCATAGGTGCTCCTATTTCAGACTCATATTTTCAACAATAATTAGTTTATTGGCTTATGAATTGCATGTCATGGTTAAAATATCCTGCAAACTTTCTTCAATCAGTATAAACTCCCCCATATTCTTCTGCAATCGTGCTCAGTAATATAACGAACAGTGCCAGGCGCGCAGTATAGCAAGAACGCGTTCGGGAAACTAGGCATCATCACCCGCAACCTCGCCTCTCAACAACGAGCTCTAGTGGAGCCGCAACTATTCAATATATTAGGACCTCAAATGGAAAATTATTTTAACCAAGGCCCAAACGTTCAGGGTTACATAGAGGAGTGAATGGCACCATTATTGACACATCTAAATCAACGTGCGTGCTGAGCACGATTATGGAGGCTATACATCCCAAGTTTGATTGACTTTAATCAGTCAAATATTTAATATTCAAAAATACAATGAGTACTTAATAGGGCGATAAATGAACTTTTGACCTATCACATGTGAGACCTTAATTGATGATGAGTCCATGAACTGGGAGTTGATATTTGAGTGATGGGGGATCCTTGTTGGACCAGTGACAATCATTACTGTATGACTGCAATATATTTTTGTACTGCACATACAAGACCAAGTCGCCGCGTTAAGCCGTTTCTCCAAGTCAACTCTCCTCACAACTGTGAAATTCGAACGCGATTAGACGATAAATGAAAAGAACTAAAATACACAATATCATACATGGATAAAGAAGAGTACGCCAATTTCCAGAAAACCTTCCCGCATGCTAACAAATACAAGTCATGAACTATTCATACAATTACTTCTTCCACACCCCACCACCGTCCTATATTCCCGACATGATCTCCAGTCTTTTCTACATTCTCCGCTGATTCCTCCCTACTCGGCAGTTCTTCGACATAGTCATTCTCGTCCTCGTCTGTCTCCCATCCAGAACCACCAATTTTAAGGTGCTTTATTTCCTGTTCGAGTGCTGTCGACGGTCTTTTGACAGGATATGTACTTGCGGCATTTGGAACCACAAATTGATATCCTTCTCGTGCTGGAATTGCCATAGGTGTGGCCAAAAACTTCTTAATATTCTCAATCTGTAAGCCATTACCGTCCAAAATTTCTGTAGCAGATGGTCCCTGGCCCAGCGTTGATGCCATGGGTGCCAAGTGCTGAGCTATTACATGCGCATCCCTTTCCGACTGTATCTCAAATCTATGATTTAGTTCCTCTGAATTACGACATCCCTCCCAGAAACATTTATAACCGTTAGTAGCTGAACCCTCTCTATGTTTCATGAACACATGCTTCTGCAGAGTCTGAATATTGTGCAACTCTGCTGAGCAAGTCGACCACCCGCAACGGTAGACTCTGTGTATGCTATTTGCCTGTTGATCAATGAAGTGAGAATTGGACAGCTTGTTTTGTTCTTCTGGCGATAGCTGTTGAGAAGAAACATTGAGAGATGTAGGAGCCGCAGTGGATAACGGTGGAGACATTGACGACAGTTTACTAGACTGTTTATGCAGCGTTGATACAGTGCTGTAGGCCATTGTTGAAGCGGGTGAGATTGCGCTATGAGCTATTTTGGATAGAGTTACGTCGGATAACTGACCGTTGACAGCCTCTGCTGTTGACCCGCTGATTACTTGCGAATCGATAGATGTATTGGTGCTTGAGCCATCCGCCAACCTCTCCAAGTTGGCATCGACTGCCTTGTCAATTGAGCTTGTCATTCCGACTGGTTCAGTTATTGAACCATTTGGAATATCGCGAGATGATGAAAGCGTTGGTATTTTATACGCATACTCACCAAGCTCTCCGGGTTTATTGGTTACAGAAATTACCGATTCGGGAGGTGAAGCGGGGACAGAAAAGTTGCTGAGCGACTGAGTTTGAAATTGAAATTGAGGCAAAATGGCGGAGGACTGTCTCTTCGCCCTTGCACTCGGAGTGCTCGGAATCCTGTTGACTGCAATGAAATTAGACACAACTTCTTCCTTATCCTCCTCTTGGGCGTCTTTCTCGGGTGTAGAAATTTTTTCAGCTGGGCCGCTACTGCTCGCCATGTCAGGTTCAGGTCTTGTAGCAACAGTCTCAGATGTAATTGTAATTGGCACAGGCGCAGCCTCCAATGGATTTTCGACAACCATACGCTCGGCCCCTAGGAGCATGTTAGTACTAAGCACAGAGAAATATATTTTAATTAGCGCAAATACCATCGGCATTATTGATATTGGAATCTGCAGCCACAGAAGAATATTCAGTCGCATTATTCTCTGCTACAATAATATCTTCAGTCTCAGTAATTCGTGCACCGGCTAGTAGAGATTTAGACTCTAATATCTAGTCAGTAGGAACCTCACCAAAGAGAAATTTCAAATATTCTAGCAAAATACGTTTGATAGCATATCTCTGTGAATCAACAATAACGATTGCATCATCAATTGAAGAGCCAACTCCTGGAACAGAATGCATAGCCATTGAGTTTGATGCTGTAGGAGTTATATTTCCAGGATTCTCACGGAGAGTAGCAGTAGGTGGCTGCACATCGTTCCTCACAGTCTCAACTCGGACATCTTCATTGCCACTTTCATTGCCTTGAGCAGCAACTGCTCGCGTAGAATTTATGGCTGACAGGACCTCCTTTCGTTCTTCCACGATATTCTCAGCACCGATGTTGTGACCTCTTCCGATGGATGACTGCTCAGAATCCTGCGCAGGCAACTGTGACTCAGTTGGTGGTGACAACTCTATCACAGACACCGCACGAGTCGATCGTATTGGAGGGTCAAATTCGTCCCAATCCATCTGTTCATGCAAGCGTTTCAAATTGGTTCGATTTAGCACATATGGCTTGTCACTCCATGACAGTGGAATAAAACTATGATTAAGTGGTGCAATAGTTGGATGTCGCCCTAATGTATATAATATCTTTGCTGCTATGTTATCCAAATTCATGTGGGAATAGCTATCTGCAGTTGGTAAGTTTGGTAGATTGAGCCTCCTATGTCTTGACTGCAATGTTGATGATTCAGGTAAAGGCCGAATATCTCCATTAAGGGTTGATGTCAACTGTGCTGATGGTATAGCCCCAACCCTTGGAGCATCTTCTGGTTCAAGACCTGTCGATGCTATTAGTCTAATTGCAGTAGACTTTTCAGTACTCTGAGATTTGCTGGTCTGCTGAGTAGCAGAACCATCTGTCACAGATGGCGCATGCGTCGACATATTGGCTACAGCTGATTCCACCTGCTGCACTCTGTCCCCTTGCTCCATGTGACTAGATAATCCGACCCCTTCATTGCTAACTTTTTGAAATTCTGTTAACTCCGATGACTGTTGCACTTGTTGCACTTGTTGCACTTGTTGTCTTTCCGAACTCCGTCTCATTAGCTCAAGTTCTTTAAACTTTATGGTGTTCAGAAAAATTTGAAGCTTTTGAACTCTCTGATTAAGCAACTTTTGTACTTCAATTGAACCTTTCAGCATCTCGTTCTGAGTGAAGCGGATGCGTGCTTTGGTTCGCTTATGGATCTCGCACAATTCAGCCTCGGACTTCCCTTGTAAGCTGTGAAGTAATTCTTCATCCGGAGCTGCCACTCCTGATTCTTCTAAATAGCGCCTGTATAATCCATAGGCAGCAGCTCGATGTTCTTCTCCTTGTTGATGCCACTGCTGATCAAACTGGTGATCTGCGAACTGGTGGTGAGGTGGCCCCGGATGTAGTAGATGTAAAGATGCAGGATGCTGTTGGACATGTTCCTCGAGATTTCTTCGCACAAACTCAGGCCTTGATTGTTGCAAGTTTGAATGCAGTTGTAGAGGATTTTGCACCTGCGTAAACAGCTGTTGTTGTTGTCGTTGTCGTCGTCGTTGTTGTGGTAGTTGTTGTTGTTGTTGTTGTTCTCGTTGCTGTAGTTGTAGTTGTTGTTTGATGCGCTCAAGTTCCGACTGCTTCTGTAGCATGATCTGCTTCTGTTGTTGGTACTGCTCCAAGAGTAACCGCAGATCAACAGTCTGAGAGTTGGAATATGGTGACGCATGGGCATTAGACGGTACATCTGGCTGTTGAAATTCTCGTATATTAAACATCTCTGGAAGTGCTTCGTGTCCCAATGCATTATGAGCTATATCTGGTCCTTGCTGGGACCGAAATATCTGCGGAAGTTGTCCAGACGCATTTGATTGCACCTGCTGTGTTCGCGCTGCAGCATTTGCAGATGACAAGGACAAATCAATATTATTGCCTGTCTGCAATGAACTGTCCTCAGCCTGTGCTCCATGTTTTCGATGATCATTAAGATTGGTTCGTCTCCAGCCATAGTTCCCATTTGTCATAGCTGGAAGCTGCACCTCTTCGGCAAATATTATTGGGTCATAATTCTGGAGCTCGGCGAGCGCTCGCTCTATGCGGCCCAGCTCATGCCGAATGTAATACCGCTTTCGCCCGGGATCATCCTGAAATGGCGCCATATTCTCTTGGGTGTCATAGGCTGAGGCTGTCCCACTCCTTCTCTGATGGTTCGTATCATGTCTAATCGTAGGATGTGACATGAAGCATGGTATGAGCCTCAGTGCCAAGTAAAGCAGAAGTAAAGGTACCTAGTGCATAGCAAATGGCAAATATAAACTGTATCTCACCCTACTTCCGTGCATTCAATTACACCGTCGTTGAAGCAATCCCAGAAGGAGGTGTATAATCAAACAATAATTGGATATCGTGCTCGAAGCAATTAATTTTGGCTGACGGTCTAGCTGCAAATTTGGAGCGACAATATTACGAAGCGCGTGGAGAGCCAGTTTAACCCTAACCCGCATATCCGCGCTTAACCGCCAATTTATATCGCGGTTTGCCGTCAAAGTTATTGTCGTACAGTACTAGTACCTCTGTGACTGATTCATGAGATGGCGATTGCTGCCTGACGACCGTTATTTCGAGTACAATGAGAACAAATCATAGACGCTGATGTCAATCATAGAACGTCAAAATGTTTTTGGGCTTGTAAATATTCCTTCCACGCGTAGGTTCAGACACAATGAATGAGATTTCTGCTGCTAGCATAGAGATAAGTTTAGCCATCTTCCTACGCAAAAGTTTCGAACGCTATCAAGGGGTATCTTGAAGTTTGATGAGAATTTTGTGCTCTGATTGGACGTGTTAAACGCATATGGAGGACATACGTCATGTAACATGTAAATTTTACAAATTCCCAGTTTTTGGTTTTATATATCTATCGGTGTACAATCAGGTAATATAGTTATAGAAGATTGAATAAAATTGAGGGATTTATTTGCACTTCTAGATAGTGGGATTTGTCGAAAATATCTTCGATTTTTAGAATTTGATGTCCGCTGAGCAGCAGTCGGACCAAACTATTCTGTACCACAAATGTCATGTGAGAGTTACCATTACCCGGTCGCTATAAGTTGACTTAAAGGAGGTCGATAAGAACTAGGGCTTTGACATGTAGGGTTGGTTGCAATGATGTGACTGCTATATTTCTCACTCTGCCCATGTCAAGCATCACCAAGTGAACATTACTGTGGACGCTGCCCGACGCTCCCGAGAATTCGAGGTCTTCAATAACTGCCAGCACTAACGTTTCGCTGTCACCTTGTCCACAAAACACAATCATAATGAAGGTCTCCAGAGGTATGTTGGGATTGCATTTAAGTTGCGAGTTTTTATTTTAGGGATGTGGTCGCTGTAGTCTAACAGTGGAATGCTGACGGTTGATTCGCAGATGTTTCGTCCTCCCGCAGTAAGTCGCGCAAGGCTCACTTCGCCGCCCCGTCGTCGGTCAAGAGAGTTATAATGTCGGCTCCTTTGTCCAAGGAATTGAGGGAACAGTATAAGGTTGGTTGTGACGTGATCGTCAATGGAAGCTCTGAAGAATATATATTGATTTGATGTACGTGCAGGTCCGATCGATGCCCATTCGCAAGGATGATGAGATTTCTGTTGTTCGGGGATCATACAAGGGCAAGGAGGGCAAAGTCACCACTGTTTACCGTCTGAAATATATTATTCAAGTCGAGAAGTTGACGAAGGACAAGGTTGACGGATCGTCGGTTCCCGTTTCCGTTCACCCCTCAAAGGTTGTTATCACCAAACTGAAGCTCGACAAGGACAGAGAGAGCCTTTTGACGAGGAAGTCGAAGAGCGCCTAGATGTACAAAATTTGATTAAAGCAAAAGGGATAGTCGGTTATAATAAAATTAACGTTTATGTTTTGTAATATTTACGTTGGGAACAGCAATTATTTATATTATACTATTTGAACTGAGAAATATTATTGCCAGATTAGATCTAGAACAGATACAAGGTCCTTTCATATTTGATACTCATTTGATACTGTCCTGTTTGATATCAGCAATACCCGGTTCCGATTTCTATCTGACTAGGCTTGTCGGACAAATTGGGACTTTATCACCACACGCACGTCATTTTTAAGGTGCGATCTACGAAATTAAGAACTTTCGTTACTTAATTCCAGATGTGGTAAACGAATCCCATATATTAAATTTTGAATGGCGCTTTTTTGCGCTGATCATTTACCTCTTGCGGCAGATTTCTTCCTTCAGCTTGTCTCTATGAAGAAAGTGTTTTGAAAGCGAGTGAACACATTATTTGCTGTGTATTTCTTAATATACTAATCTGATAACAAACGGACAGGACATTATTGAATGGCCTTGCGTGCTGGCTATCGACGATGAGGAAGTTTGTAAATACAGTTAATTCCGGAGCTAGCCCAAAAAAAGGGTCATTTCTTTGTAATGAATAATGACTTCAACTATCACGTAACGCTTTTCGATGTAACGACTTGCATACATTAGGCCTACGAATCGGGCAAATAGCGATCGTTTCAGGGGAGGCGCGCGCCGCACACCGATGAGATTTAACTGAAAACATGAGCAAGCCATTAATCCTATATCGAGGTCCTATACTTTCGTAGCAGCTTCGAATAGGCTTTATGTTCACTCATCAGAAGTCACTAAGTATAGATTATAGGATGTCAGCATCGACTACTGCCACTCTGCTCCATTTGCAGACTGCAGCGCATTGCATGATGCAAGAATCACCAGAAATATCAGCGCACTTATACCAGAAGTTTCTGGAGACCGCTAGCGCCAGAGACGTCTCACTGCCAGATCAGCTTGCAAAATCAGCATGTGCAGCATGCAATACCATATGGATTCCCGGAAAGAATCTACATGTTCAGCTATTTAAACTTGGAAAGAGGAGGGAAGTGCCAGTTAAGACAAGGAAGGACAAAAGGCAGAGGGAACAGAAAAAAGGTAATACAAATGCGAGAGCGAGTAACGAATTATCAGTAGATAAAGAATATCCTACTACTGAGACTCCTACAAGAATAGCAATTAAGCCAAGGTCGCAATTTTCATCGGTCATCAGGACAATACATACGGAGAAACCGAAACGAAGTAACCAGAGTATATTATGCTACAAATGCCTGGTTTGCGATGACATTACGCGATTTATAATACCGGAATTTGTACCTCCGACGTCCAGATCTACTTCCACAGAAGTACAGACTCCAAGTCCACAAAAGTCTATAGCCAGTGGGACTCATAAGCCTGCGCAAGATACACCGGGGTCGGCGAAGTCATCTTCAAGCGTCTCTAGTCGGAAGAGACAAAAAATGAGAAAGCAAAATTCGCTACAGCAGATGCTTGCGAAAGCTAAAGCTGAACAGAATGAAAAGAAAAGCGGTGGATTAAATCTAATGGCCATGATGAAATCAGTGGCAAAGAAATAAGTTGCTCTATGAGTAATAAATTATGCACGGTAGATTTTACAATATATCGATTAGAACCCATTTTATGGTACAAACAGTTGCATATATTACAAAGTGGGATATAAACTTATACTCTCGCTCATGGAGACGTAGCCGAGGTAGGTGCATGTTCAATGACGGCCCCTTTGATCCCCTTCATTATTTCAGGAGACGAGGGAGTGCGAAGACCGCGGACTGCCATTTCCACCGTTTCCAAGGTATATTCTGTTTTGAATCTCAAGGAGATCGCAGAAATCCTGAGTTTGGTTACTCTTATACTCCTTAGCTAAAACCAGCAGAAGTTAGTGGCATGCCTACTGTTCCTATATGTTTCGAAAGAGCACATACGCTGGAATCTGGCCATTTGTCCAGTTTGATCTCCCTGTCGAGATACCGGGGCGCTAATCTGGAAGTTGTAAGGTACTTGTAGCTTGTCTGCCTTGACAATGTGATTTTCAACCCAATATCTAGCTTCCGCTATTATCTTCGAAAGATCTTGTTGGGCAGCTGGTGATTCAAACAATGAAGGCTGTTCCTCGGTCAAGCACAGATATGGCTCCATGGCTTTGGTGATAGCCAGCCACTCCGGGTCATATCGCAGCCTTGGCAGTCCTCGTATCTCGGATCCATCTTCTACTTGAACTTGGATGACTTGTAAAAAGCTTCTTCTAGGGAGGCATTTATCGAGCGCAAGAAATCTAGTTTCGGGAAATCCAGCAGCTTCCACTGGTGGTGACAACGCGGAACCAGACGTGACATCATCGACACCAATAGTCCCCGTCTTCATTGGCGAATCCTCATTAAGCTTAACTTCCAATGACTGTGCAGAAGACTCATCGACATTAAAAAAATCTAGTTGAACCTGATCCGCTTTGGGGGGTACTGCTGAATCTCCTACCGAATCTAACTTGATCTCGTCCATATTTGCACTCACGGCTGCTGCTGCTCCTTCCGATTCATTTGCAGTGCTATTAGTTGTCGAATCCATGTCAACGTCTATCTCAATCTCATCGGCATTGGCGAAATGGCTCTCCTCCGCTGGTACTCTACCTGCGGCATTCCTTTCCTCTTGGGACTTCCTCTTGTTGTCAGACTTCTGACTGTCCCCGGAAGTATGTACTACGATCGCAGGATACTTGACGTGAAGGTGAGCACTGAACCAATGCTTTGGCCGCAATTTCCGCAACAACGTCATCGCTGGCGGGGATCCCAACCTTTTCTGCTCGATGTCGACCTTAAAGTGCTTTTTCTTCTGAAGCAGCTTGTTCAATTCTCCATAATGCTCTATTCCCGAGGGCCAGTCATGGGACAGCATGATGTCGATTTTACCAGACGCCTGGTAGAGCTTCAGGATGTCATATTGTCGAATATGGTAAATTGATCGTTTAGTCTCATCGTTATATGGCAGCCGTTCATAATGCCCCTTAAAGTAGTCCCTCCGATTCCAAATGCCAGATAACCCACCAATTCTGAGTCCACCGAAGTTCATAACATTTGCTGAGCCAAGATAGTATATGTTCTTCGCTACCCAACCCCCATAGTACAACTCCCATAGGTAGTTGCTAGCCTCGTGGTTTCCACCGATAAATATCGTAAGTACGGGAGCTGCTTTCCGCCCAGCATAGTAGTCCGCAAAGTCGCCTAACTGAAGGTATTTTCTTGGTATCGACATGCAGTTGACGTCGCAATAGTTCCTAGCTGCCTGCGATTAAGTCATAAAATCTCAGTACGACTTGTTCCGGTGAAAGACATTAAATTAGTTAAGAATACCTGAAAATCACCACCAATAATTAGTATATCGATAGGTATTCTAAGTTTCTCAATCGACTTATAGATCTTGTCCAGTTCGCTGTGACAGCAGCCCTCAAAGGCGACATTTAGCGTTTGTGACATCGTGAGAGAGCCTATATAACTTGAGGGTAAAGATCGTCGAAGTCCCACATGGAGGAGTGATATATATCTTTAAATGCAGATTAGTCTCAATTATTGTTGCTGCGTCGCTTCAAATCTCAGCTGCTCATCAGCCGCACTGTTGGGCAACGGATATAATATCACTACTCTCTGCTCTCCCATCCACAGCGTATTTCACAAGGGCCAGTGTTTGCGAAAATTAGCATTTCATATCTAGAGTGTAATTGGGCATTTATTGAGGCTATTAATTCCCAATTCAGCTACTACTTGGACAGTCTGTAGGAATAATAGTTCGTCTCGCGAGATAGAAATTGCGAGGCGTTTCTGCATCACTCTCGACGCGAGCCTCTGCATTATACTATCCATATTCACCATGGATTTCCTGAAACCAGAGACTGTCATCGACCTCAACAATATTCGAGCAATGCTTATTCGAATGGAGGACACAATCGTGTTCGACTTGATTGAGCGAGCCAAGTTCCCTCGACAGCCATCCATCTACGAGAAAGGCGCGATTACCATCCCCAACTTCGACGGGTCATTTGTGGAATGGATTTTCAGAGAAGAGGAGATCTTGCATGGTTCTTTCACTTTGTTAGTTCCTATCATGTTGTCTGTGAACTAACGAGTGAAATAGCCAAGGTTCGCAGATACCAATCTCCAGATGAGATACCCTTCTTTCCCGACGACCTGCAAGAGCCAATCCTCCCGCCCATATCGTACCCCCCGGTGCTGCATCCTCATCCCAACAAAATTAATGTCAACAAGAAGATTATGAAATTTTATGTCAACGAAATTGTGCCCTCCATTTGCCCCGAGGGAGAGCAGAGCGAGAATCTCGGTAGCAGTTCGCTGTGCGACATCGAGTGCCTGCGTTCGCTATCACGAAGAATTCACTTCGGCATGTCATGCGTCAGCCTTTGTATTAGGATGATTCGACCATACTAATGAATTCACCTAGGTCGATTCGTGGCAGAGGCAAAGTTCCAGTCAGAGCGTGAGCATATAACTAGGCTGATAGAATCTGAGGACATAGCTGGGATCGAAGCTGCGATTACGAATATTGCAGTGGAGAAGCAAGTTCTGGAGCGGTTAAAGACGAAAGCCGAAACATACGGAATCGATCCCACGTTAAAGTCTACCCCGGATGACAAGAAAGTCGACGCTGAGGCGGTAGTCGCGATGTACCAAAACTGGGTCATTCCATTAACAAAGGAGGTAGAAGTAGAGTACTTGCTACACAGGCTGGACTAGATAAAGAATTAGAGGTCACGACCGGGAGAGGAACGGCTGTGAACAAGTATTTGATAGAGGATTCGTACTTCCCGTGTTGCAGTGTTCAATTATTAGGAAAGTTGCATTCGATTTAGTATAATTTGCATGAATTTATATATGTACACACCAACCAAACTTTCTAAACCAACTTCACGCCGGACCACAACCATTTCTGCAAAAAAAATCCATAAAACACACAGAGTACCCCTATATACCAATCTTACTTTCCATATGGCCATCCATTAGACATGCATCTCGTTAAGGCCAAGGTCTTCGTTTTGCTACAGGGATATGTTAATAATTCCGTACCGATTGACATGGACAGGAAGTGACAACCTACCTCTTCGGTCCGCTCAACTTCCTCTATTGTCATGTTAGGATCGGGGTCTGGCGCGTAGACATTCTGGAGATAACTTGCGGCAAGCGGATCTTCCAGAATAAGGGTGAAGTGTCGCTTCCCGTCTATGGCATCTTGCAAACTTTGGAGGAAACTCTGCCACCGTTCCGCTCGGTCGGGTTCCATGCTATCAGTGCTCTCGTTAAAAACACGTAAATCAAGTTGCCCGTACACCTCACGCAGAAGACCTTCGAGAGTCGTAAAACGGCCTCCTAGTGTCCCAGGGGTAAGATCGAGGTTGAGCTCGGGAATCGTAAGACCACATGTTTCACTCTGTGCAATTAAAGTTAGCGAGGTGCTCCAAATGCATACGCGCATACATTGGAGCTCGCAAACCTTTAGGATGTCTCTCGCAAGATCCTCTGGATCATCCACCTTCAGAGTGATACGCTTTCCCTTCGGTGGAATCTCGCCGCCGGTCTTGACCTCGTTGCTCTTATATCCGCAGTGATCACAGACGGTACTCATGATAATAACTTCCTTGAAGTGAGGAATATCGACAAGCTTCATATGAGTATCACATCGCCGCAGACAACTTGGGCACGTAGCTTGGAAAGTGTGAACCTCGTCGGTTGAAATCTCCGGCGTTGGCTGTTCCTGTGTCCCTTCAGTCCCCTCATCCGCATTGACCAACCCCAGAGACGCATTCTGCTCTAGCGTTCTGTAATACTCGGTCTTTGACCACTTCTCATGAGCCTCGCCAGGCGAGAATTCGACCCAGCTGTTTCCTGAAGGGTCATCGAGAATAAGTGTGAACGGAAAGGCCACGCCATCAATCATTTTATGGATATTTGCGAGAACATGCTCAATTTTCTCATATGCTTCCGGCTCCGAGTATTTCCTAACTGGCTGGTTCTGTAAAAGGTCGTCAACAACTTCAGACAGTAATCCCTCGACCGTAGTCAGCTGTCCTCGTTGATGTGGGATCTCGAGCGAGATGGAAGGGAATTCGCAGTCACACGACTCTGACTTGACTACTTGTCTATTAAGGTCCTCCTTTGACTCTATAAGAAACCTATACCGCGACCCCTTCTCCTGAATTTCGCTCGCGGCCTGAATCTCTGAATTGCGGAAGTTGCAGTGGGGACATGAAAACGACATCAAAATAATTTCGCGGAAGTAGGGGATTCTTGTCAGCAGAAGACGAGTAATGCCGTTCTCGTGGCAGTTCATGCATAGAGACTCGATTTCCTGGATCGTCTGAGGTTCATCTGTTGCAATTCCAGCGATCGGACCGCCGTCCTCGGTGGTGAGGGCATCTGGCGCGTTCGCGATGGCTTCGGCCGTCTCGCCGACAGACTGGAAGAAAGGTTCCTTGCTGTCCTTATTGTCAGGTAAAAGCGGCATATTTCCGTCAGCAACAGAGAGTAGGCAAATATCTTAAATACTCGTATAGACCTATTATTGATGTGCAATAGAATTCACTGGACAGTTATAAAAAAGCAGATTTATACGGCGAAGCGTGTTGCAGTAAAAAAAAAAAAAGTGTAGTAGCGTACCGAGTAATTCGAACCCTTTTCCAAGTGATGTCACGGGCCGGCCCTTGGTGAATCGATTGTGACTTCTATGATCTGTGTGACCGAGAGACCCCTGAGGCGGAACCGCTAAATTAAACTTAACTTCAGGCGGCGACAAACGCAAAGCCGCGTTGAGCATGCAACAACCCCTGGATTTGAAGCTATTCGCATATCACACACTACCAGAGAAAGGCAGCAAACTAAATTGTTGCCCAAGCAGTTCCAGGCTATATCAACGACAAACAGAGAGTTTACGTTCCTTGCATTCGCGTTATTTGCAAGCCGTAGCTAAGCTAGACAAGGCAGTTCTGATTTCGGACTTCGGCAACTAATGCCGGTAGAATGAACTATAAGATCCGCAGTATTTATGTCTACGGCAGGATTGCTCGGACGTAAGGACAATATGGGTCGTCCAACAGCGAGGAGCAAGGCCACACTCGTGGGAGTATGTTTGGTACTCGTTTGACGTCGGATCGTTTGGCTGATCCGCGTCAGGCAGGTAACTACGCGTGCGGCTTGGTGGGGGGGGGGGTCTGGGGCGCCTCGCCGCCTGTAATTGGCGGTTGGCCTGTGGCTGTAAAAGCACCGCCACGTGGCCCAGCCGCCACACGAGGTCGGAAGCGTTGTTTGCTTCACCGCCTCACAGCCGCCTCATCGCCATCGTTCATCTTCACCACTTCTGCCGCCCTTCTTTCCCCACCCTTTTTGCCAGCTTTGGTTTTACATTCCCCGGCACAGCATTTATACCTAGTCTGCTTATAGTCAGCATCTCGTCAGCACATCGTAATAGCATGCCTTGTCTGCGGCATGGCCCACTCCCACTCCCAATCCCCCGCTCCTGATTCTCCAGAATCCACCGCCTCGATCGCTGCGGCACGGCCAACCAATGCAGCTTCTCTACTGGATCTGCCACTTCCGCGACGTCACTTTATTGACGACTCACTCCACTCAGGCAATGGAAATGTCGTATTCGATTTTCAATCCTCCAGCCCAACCGCCGATCTATTCGTTCCGGATTCAACGCACCTTGGTGTCCTGCGACCCGCTGCTATACCTCCAAAAAGGAAGAAGTCCGTAGACACAACATTTATTTCACCCAGCCTATTTATGGGATCGGCTGTTCGGTCCCCTATGGGGGCATTCTCTCTTCCGCCAACCGCGGTTGCCAACGAGATTCCTTACATCTCTCCTATCGAAAGTCCGATTCTACCTCCTGTCTCCGACATCGATTCGTCTATTATGGGAACAACGATCCAACGTGATATCTCTTCACTCGATGGAGAACAAGTGGAAGAGTCTCCTCGTGTACTTTATTCCCGGGCTGCAGCCGATGCAGCTGCTGCAGCTGCTTCGTCAATGGATCTATCCCATTCACGGAAGGCATCAAAGCTTTTAGGACTCTTTAAGGCTAATGAGTCGCCGTCGACCTCTGGGAGACAGTTCGGTGACAAGGATGACGAGAAGATCGGATCCTTCAATCATCATCGCCATCACAACAACGAAGCTCCGTCTACAAGGCGATTCAACGGGGACGCAATTGCCGAAGAGGCAGAGGTGGCTGATGATGACCTTGTAGCGTCTGCGACATATATCGTCCATAAACAGCCAAGGCGTGACGATTCAGAAGAGCCTCAAAAATTAGTGGAGAGACAATCTCTGATTGTAGAACTTCTACCCTATAAACATCAGGTTTGTGACTTTTGTTTCTTACATTCATTTTTCGGCTAACGAATCTAGGTCGGCGGTCACAACGCGCTGTTTCGGTTTTCACACAGAGCGGTTTGCAAGGTTATGGCAAACCGAGAAAACTGGTGGTATGAAGCTGTCGAGGCACGACATAGCGAGCTGCTAAAATTCATGCCGAAATATATCGGTGTCCTCAATGTGCGACATGCTCTTGAGTCTTTCGATGGTGAAGCAAGCGATCAGGTTCGACAGTCCAACCCTCATGGTCAGCTAAGACTACCTGAAGTCGTATTGGACGACAATATGCACATCATCCCCGATTCGATTCTAAAGAAATATTCGTCATCCGCTCCCTTGGACTCGGTCCATGGTGAGTTCGTTAACGGTCATGGACAGTCAAGTAATGACGACCATACCGATGGACAAGACAATATAGCTTCGCAGCGTCGGTTCCCCTCCTGGGGTTCAACTACTATCAATCGCAAGTTGCAAGAGCAAGTCCTCCAGGAAGTTCTCGCCAATAACTCACCGCATCGACGCCTCTGCTCTGAGCGAGGTATATTCGGAAGAAGGCACCTTAGTGCTACAGATTTGCCGTCTGCTGCTTCGGGAGTTTCAAAGGGACATCATTCTAAAAGGGATGTTGCGGTTAGTCCAGCTGTGAGCGATGGCGAAGTCAATGTCGAGACTTCACCCTTAGCGCTACCGGCGCGAGAGGAGGATATTCTGTTTCCTATCGACGATATACAGATGTCACTTGTTGAAGATAACAGTCCACAAAGGAGAAGATCTTCGTCTATTAGTGAATTTTTGTCTCCTCGCCCTGCTGGTAATGTCGTGCCTATTCCCGGCCAGAGCCCCTCTCGTCACCAAAAACACGCTGGAACTGAGAGATTTTTGCTGCTGGAAGATCTCACTAGCGAAATGAAGCGGCCCTGTGTTCTAGATCTCAAGATGGGGACACGGCAGTACGGTATTGATGCGACACCCGCGAAGCAAGCGTCGCAGGCAAAGAAATGCGCTCAGACAACTAGTCGAAAGCTAGGCGTTCGTGTTTGTGGAATGCAAGTGTGGGATGCGGAGGCACAGGCGTATATTTATCAAGATAAGTACTATGGGCGGACGCTTCGTGCAGGCCCAGAATTCCAGTCGTCTCTTCATCGATTCTTGGACAACGGTAAATCAGAGAGCTCAGTACTTCGCCACATACCCATTATTCTACGGAAACTGGATGATATCGAAAAAATCATTAAAAAGCTTGTTAGCTATAGGTTGTACGGTTCAAGTCTGCTGCTGATGTATGACGGTGCTCAAGAGAAGCCGAAGATACTGCTGCGTATCATCGATTTCGCTCAGTGTGTCGCAGCAGAGGAGCCCTTGCCGAGCAATGTGACATGTCCTCCTCGTTTTCCAGACAGACCAGATATGGGATACTTGAGAGGTATCAAGACCTTAAAGCAGTATTTCTATAAGATCGGTAAAGAGGTGGCTGCAAGGCTCGGTGAAGATATCAACTCGTTGCTCCCGATGGAAGAATTTGGCGAGATCTTGTCGTCAATAGCTCCTTTGAAGGAAGGTCTAGATGAGAACGATGCTGCAGTCGGGGACGACGAGCTGTCGATTTAACGGGTATTCATTTTGATTCGATTCTTGAGTGTATTATTACTATTATCGACAGTCGAAAAGCAGGATGTACGAATAGTATTACTTATATGGCGTTTACATTTTGACCTTTTTGTTCTGTATTTATTCATTCATTTTTTGCATGTTATTCGCCACATTTAATTGTTATAGACAACGGTGTCTGTTGTTATTTGGTTTGACGATATCAATGGTGCCTTCGGAGACGGTGTCACTTGGTGCATGCGCACGTTTTGTTAGTCTTGTATCATTTCCTCCTCGATGTCTGCTCGGCTGTAGTGATTTTGTGTATCTGTAATTCAAGGGCCACAGGGTGCTCGTATAATATAATAATATTAACATTCATTAAATATCAATGGAAGTTCAATGCCCCTACGTTTTCGGTTATCCTCTAAAAATGATTGCAAACAAATTCAAAATAATGCATAATACACAACTAAGACAATCAACGCACCAACTAATACCTCCGATAAACTGGGCATCGTAAAACCAAATCCGTACTTGCAATAATACACGGCCCAACCCAAGAATGCAATCCAAGCCCCGTCGCGCAATCCTGGTGTGCGCATGATTGCCGGTTCATCGTCCTCGACCTCGTCGTCTTCGTCAAATGAAACGACGGTAAAGGCGCGCTCAATAGAGGTCGCCATCTCTGTCCTTGAGAATTTTCGAAGGACTGTATCGCGGCCACGCTGGCCCATTTTCCTTAGATCTGATTCCTCGGACTCGAATAAAACTTGATGCAAAATCGGAGTCCATGCGCTTACGTCCGCAGAGCGCAACCAGCCGGTAACACTGTCATCAACGGTCTCGAGTGGCCCGCCAGTGGAAGTGGCGAGAACGGGGACGCGAAGTAGCATGGCTTCAAGCGGAACTATACCGAAATGCTCGTTGATCGGAGTATACGTCAACAATCGCGTCGTAGTCAAAAGCGCATTTCTGACTGCGGTAGATACTGAAGGCAGGAATATGACTGACTTTGAACTCATCGCCGTCGTGAACTCCGTTAAGTATTTTTCGACATTCCACACCGTCGCGTGCGACAACCCCATCTTATCGCATAGGGATTCCAACTCCGCAAGATACTCCATATTCTCCCCCATTGATTTATCATAACCTCCAGCAATCATGAGTACAGTTTCGGGAAACTTCTCGTTTTCCCTCAACGCAGCATACGCATTCACGGCCAAATCCACGCCCTTCTTCCGCTCAAACCGATTCACTGACAGAATCGTCGCTTTTCCAATCCCACGCACGCTCCGTACAACATTCTCATCCACTTCTTCGCCACTTCTTGCTGACACGCATGGGTAAACTACCCCGGGAACTTTGTCAATACTTGGAAACTCGTGTCGGAAGACTCGCTGCGTAAATCTCGAGTTTACAAGAATGATATCGGCGCGCGACGTACTGTAAGCCTCGAGCGCGTCAAATGGAAGTCGATAGAGCCGCTTTATTAAGGATGTCCGCATGGCGAGCAGCTTGTCAGGAAAATGGCAATAGAACAGTATCCGAGCATTCCGAGTCCGGCGGTGCCGTCGTGGCCGTCTACTGCTAGTTGCCTCTGTGGAGCTGGAAGATCGGCCATTCGCAGTCGGTTTCTGCCGGTCGAGACCTACCCGTAGGAGTGGCACGCAGAATGCCAGTTGATCGACGAATATAGCGTCGTATGTTGCGTTTTCGTTCATGAGAATGTGAAGAGTTAAGTGGAATTGTCGGAGGATAGCGCAGAGGATGGCGAAGCGCCCGAGTACCGTGCGGGGCACTATCGTGTCGCCTTTGACGACTACTTCCAGCGTACCATCACGGACTTCCTCAAAACAGTGAGTTCGATCGCAGCGAGATGTGTAGATTGTAACTTTGTGGCCTAAGGCTTGAAGTCCTACTGCGGCATCGACGACGAGTCGCTCGGCTCCGCCTGCAACGCAATTACGAAGGTTAGATCGTACAAGAGAAATGACTGAGAGTAACGACGTACCTATCCCGAGATCGGGATGAATGAACGCCACTTTCATAAGGGAGCTTCTTGCTGTGAGTTTCTTGCCGCGAAGGACGATTTCGGATGCTTGTGTGTGGAAAGCCCCTGAAGTGAGGATAAAAAGGCGGGCGCGGCGCATCTACCCGCACTCTCGCTCGACACATCGTCAACAACTACAAAATCGCCCGATTAATGAGCAGTGGCGCAATCATTTAACGCTTTTAGATTTCAAATCGTGGGAAAAGAATTTCGATTAGGCACTCCAGAATTGTTTAAGCTTGGTTGCTACAGACCTGTTGAGATGATCACATCGGTTCGACTTCTGTCATTCTTTAACGACAGATCATGACACCGGCGACCACCATTACTAGGGAGTCGTAAAAACAGTTTATAAAGTGTATATAACACAATTCAGCGAGAGTCCTGGCGATTCAGCATTCACTGCGTCTCACAACTTCTCCACGCCCAAGACAGCCACTTTCTGCTGCTGTCGGGTCCCAGCATTCAGTCCGTTCTCCTGCAGATGTTTCAAGCGTACTGTCACCCGGCAACTCTGCATTATTCTCATATTTGCTTCCAGGCGAGTAGTACCGCAACCAATGTATTTCCAAGGCGTAACTCTTGAGTCCCATCTACTTCGAAGTTCGGGTCTTTGAAGAAGAATCCCTGCGACATTATGCCAAACGGACCATCCGCAATTGAGCGCTCACCTCTATGGTTTCGAAAAGAAGCTGCCAGCGAGCGGTCTATGTGTTATCGGTATTAGCGAAGTGATGATACAATATTAACAAGCTACACTCACGAATAGGCGTAGAAGGTATTATCATTTTTCCTCAGCTTTCGCGACACGATATTGGACAATGACAGGCCAAGGATCTTTGTACACACTCTTCCTGTACATTCATCCATAGCTTCATGAGCCACCTCAAACGGAGTAGCGCGGTCCGGTCCTTATAACTACATCGTGGTGATTTGAGAGACCTCGAGGAGCTCTTATTGCGATGCCGCCCTGACATTCTAGGTCCTGTCGGCTCTTGGAATGAATGAGTCGATTTTGTGAAGGGCGATGTCGTTTTGCAACGACATTCGAGGGACTGTCGGCTCCCGGAAAGAATGAGTCGATTTGGGTGTCAATTATGATGGCCTGTTTAGTGCTCTCACCCGGCTCACCCAGAATTGCCGCTCAAAGTGTAGGAGTGAATCGCGGGAACATATCAGACGTATCGAGCATCGATGTTGGGAGCTTTGAGGAAGTCATGTAGAGCCTGCGCCTATGAGGCGAAACGGCAAGCGCCTCGAATTTTCAAAGACAAGTTTCGTAGACATTGTCGATATAATCGAATAAGTCTCAGACTAAGTGAATATGAAACTTGTCCTCAATTGACATGGCTGGCGGAGATATATAACACCGAGCAACCCTATCTGTCTATAAAGCTACGGCGATTACACCCAACATATTTCTTAATGAAGCTGCTAGCAGGTAGTCTTTGTCCGCAATCTCCGCTTTCAGTCAATTACGAACAATTACAAACATGAAAGATTGAAGCCCCTTGGCTAAAGGGCAATCTTGGGAATGTAAAGCGCTGTTCGCGCTCGATAGCGGGACAACGGTTGCGGGACGAACCCTGAGCAACGATGGACGAAAGCCAAGTCGAGTCGACCCCTGCACAACATAACAACAGCGAGGCTTAGGAACCAGAAACGCAAAATACATGCGTGTAACTTGATATGCATTCTGTTCATCATACACAAAGTACCCTTGAACAGCAATACTACATGTTACATCTAGTACTGTACATACTGACTTCATTGATCTGAGATGGCGAAAACCTTATTAGTGCAAAAATCGGGATGGAACCATGGTGCGTTAGCTCTTTCTCGGTATGAATGGTATGAGTGCCTTAATATAATGTGTTTTTTTCATCTGTTCCATGCTACCAGTCGGGGCGGAATACTGCTAGCGATGAATACAGTGGTATCGTCATATATGAGTGCTAAGAATCTCTACGTGACCTTTCTCCCTAATCAGTCATAAAATAGCATGAATCCGGAAAGTGGGTGCTCTTTGAGAAGATATAGTATGATACTATATCCGACAAACATAAACGAAAAACTCCGAACTACTTGCAACTCTATCAATTTTTACTGCCAATTTATGCGGCACCTCGTAGCAGCCTATCGTATTCCTCCCTTAGCCTCTTATTCTCCATCTGCATGCGATGTAGCTCATATTGCCAGCTCGTAGCCCGAGTGAGTTCAAGCTCCTCGAACAGATTGGCACCGGGGGAACTAGGCACATCAACTGATTGATCCTGCCATCGTCGTGGAGGCAGCTGAGACTTCCTATCAATCCGGATTCTCGCAACAAAAAAGCGTGGCTTTTGCTGCCGCGATGATTTATGGTACATCCCAGAATATACAGCAGTCTGTGCGAAGTGATACACACCAATAGCGTCTCTAAACCCGTGGTGTATAGATTCGCAATCAGATGGCCCATCGCGAACAGCGGTGAGTGCCCGTGTTATAATGGTACGCTCAGCCATTGTAGATGAAAGTGATTGAAGGCTCTTCCCCAAAAGATCGTCAGACGTATAGCCCAGTAGCCTGTAACTACTCGATGAGACGAACAACAAGATTCCAGTTGGTGAGATTTTCGCCCATATCTCGTTCGCATCAGTATCTGAGGCAGGGAATATAGCATTGGCATCGAGATAATAGACGGGACGTTCTCGCCCTATCATGACAATACACCTCCTATTCTTTCCAGCCTCGCTGACTTGCTTCCCGTGGCTGTCGAGCCACATGTATCCGGAATTCTTTCGACGGATTCGGATTATGGTATTGAGCTCCTGATTTGCGGCGTTGGCCACTTCCTTAATCTCACGCGTCATATTGACAACATCGCTGGGATGACATATGGACGCGATCGGTGTCCCGACTAACTCATCCGGACCATACTCGAGTATCTTTCGCGCTGAGGGCGAGCAGTAGTTGAAAACGCCTCGTAGAGAAATGACGTAGATCAAATCCTCCGAATTCGCTAGCAAGGCTTTACTGAGAAGTATATCTGCCACTTCAGTATCGTCAGCACCCAGGGTGCTCAAAATCTCTCTGCTATTCCAAGGTAGACTTGGCTGTGAGGGAACGATAATTGAGCTAGTTTCAATGTCGTCGTCGGCAGAGAAAGCGAACATCGGCTGTGATTGAGCGATGGGCGGTGGCATGTGTGTGCGTTTGTAGTTCATAGAGTAAGAGCCATCTGAAAAGGAATTAGTGTCAATCACTCAAATCTATACAACAAAGTTGCATACCTTTGGATGCCTTCAAGATGGCCTGCGGCTGTTCACCGAGATCAATCTGGAATCCCACGAGAAAGGCTATATCCGAACTATCCCAAGTAATTGGTACGATAGTGAGCATATTGACAAATGACCTACCGTCCTTCTTGTAATTCAGCAACGACGTTTGTGTCTCTCGTCCATCGAGTATATCTCTATTTAACTTCATAACGGCATTATTATCCGTATAATTTCTAAATTCGCCCTTCTCGACATGCCCATCAGGTGCTTGCAGAAATCGGCAGTTCCGTCCGACGATCTCTGACTGCGTATATCCCGTAAGGAGCTGAAAACTCTCGGAGCAGTAGACGATTGGGAGGTCCACTTTGCGAGAATCGCAGACGACAAACGAGCACGACATATCGACGGGACCAATGTTGATTCGCGGCGACGGTCGAGTGACGACACGAGCAAGGAGTCCCATGACATCAAAGCCGGTTGACGAGTAAATGCCGGCCAATTGCGGTGGGTCAGGCGAGACACCCATTAGAGTGTCGTACTGTAGTTGCTGAGGATGATTTATCGCCGACTCAGCTGCAACTTGCGCATCAGTCGCAATGCGATTGTAGTGGGATAGTGACGGATCTGAAGACGGATCATCGTCAACTTTTGGCTGTTGCATCAGGAAGCTGTCGCTTCCTACAAGGACAGGCTCATACATGGCAGCTGAATCTGGATCATTCGACATATGTGTATGATATTGAATAGGCGCTATCTCAGGCGCAGAGGACAGATAAAGCATAGAAGTGCTGTCAGGTTCAGGAGCTGAATCAAGTGAAGTAGAACCCGTTGAGTCGGATGGTGGAATTGTGCTGGCTACGTCAAGAGTGTCATTGACTGTCGCCGGACTGGCACTGAGTTGACCTGGAGAAGTAATGAACAAAGCTGGAGCCATGGGGACAAGATACTGCTGTACGCCTGCAATTGGCGGGGGTCCATCACCTGGATGAGGGTAGTAGGCCATAGATCATATATATGACTGTCCTGGAGCGGCGATTGCGCTGAGTGGATCGACCCAACTGCTGGAGAGCACGAGTGTGCTGAAAGCGCGGGGAAGTTTCCCCCTCCGCGCCGCGCAATCCAACTCCAACTAACGGCGCAGAGCTATTCTTACTTCTGCGCGTAAGTGCGCTTATGCTTTGCTCGCGATCTGGTCTGTCATTCTCAATTTCGAGCATCGAGGCTACACGTAATACACCATGCCAAGACATTTCTGGTATATAGAACTAAGAGTATTTACAAGAATTATTGCGGTTCAACTAAGAACGAAAACCGTCTAAGAGCACAATGACGTATGCAAATGTTGATCATCAGTCATCAGATCGCCTCCATTTGCCCCCAGCTATGACTGCCTGACTCTCGATTCGATGGAGTCCTCCAAAAATAGGAACGAGTTACGAATTTTTCGAAACACAATGCTATACGGGCAACGATTGCAACGTTTTGGCCTAGTACCTGCATACTAGTATCAGCGTGACTAAATGTATGCTTAGAAGGTAGTATATTCATATACATTACTTTAGACAAGTACTACCGCTTCAATTTATTGTAAGTGATGATCTAGAAATAATGTAGAAACAATTGATTAAGTCCCTATACCTTATTCGCCTAGTCTTTAATTATTCGTAAAAAGTATATATTCCCTGTACTCCCATGTCAATCTGGTTTTGCATAGTTCTAATATCTTAGTCTCCCTTTCCTTGCAATCAAAACTCCAATCTATCTCCTATCCGCTTAATTGTTGCGACCAGTTCCTCGACAGTTTCCTTGGAGGTCCTACATAGAGAAGTATTAGTGTGCCATTCTAGTCAGTCGTAAACTTACGTAGCTCACGTTGGCGCATTTACAACGGCCCTGAAGAACTCTCCCTTGCCATCTTCTTCAGTCGGCGGCGCGTAGTCCACCAGGAATCGTCCGCAAGCCTGTAATTCGTAGGCAATTGTTCTCGTGACCTTAGAGTTATATTCCGCGGTATTCGACAACGCGTTGCCTCCACAAGGCGAATAGTAAAAGCAAGTCTGCAGGCATGGTGGAGGATTCGACGACACAAGGTGGAATCCGGGCCGATTGGCAATAAGATTTGCCAAGTGAGCAGTAACATCGAAAGCTTGCTCGACTCGCTTGGCGTAACCTAGACGCATAGGTGAATATGTAAAAATATAACAAGAATGTCTACTACCACAGAGCTTAATACCTTCCTTGCCATACCATTTCCAACCCAAGAAGAGCTTAAGAGAGTCCGCACGCCGACCACATCCCATGGTAGAGTCGCCCATATCGTAGTCCTCGCCGTCGACCTCGCTTGAATGGTATAAATATGGTGCACGGAGCGATGATGCCTTTTGGAAGACACGGTGGTCGGGAGCAAGGAGAAAAGAGCACTAACGACGGGTTAGTACGCAATAAATCGGTTTTCAAAGAGAAATATAGATGACTTGCCGTAAGAGGCACACCGAGCATTTTGTGAGGATTGACAGTCAAACTGTCTGCGAGTTCCACGCCCTTCAACTTATACCGCAACCTCTCAGAGAATACAACATTACCACCCCAAGATCCATCAACATGAAACCACATACCATATTTCTTCGTGATAGCTGAAATTTCCTCGAATGGATCATACGAGCCATAGACCGTAGTTCCGGCTGATGCATTCACATACAACGGAGTACGGCCCAATCTCTTTGCCTCCAGAATCTTTTGCTCGAGAATATCAACCCTCATACGTTCACTTTCATCAACCTGAATCGTCCAAACTGCTTCACTGCCCAATCCCAACGATATGGCAGCCTTTTCAACACTGTAGTGCCCGTGGCAGCTGGTAAATATCACAAACTTGTACTGTCCATTTCCGTTCACCTTCGTGTCGGGATACAAAATGGTTCGCGCAACCATCAAGCTGTGCGTATTAGATGCAGATCCACCAGGTAAGGTGATACCGCCAGAGTATGGTGACGTGAATCCAAACAATTCGGCGTACTCATGTGAGGTTCGCTTCTCGATGAGAGTGAGAACAGGAGCGACGCCTAACGCCAATTAGGCTTCAATGACTAAAATAGAAGGTTGATTATTGTAGCACTCACTGTATATATAAGAATTAGTGTTTAATATGGACAGTAATAGATCTGTAGCTACGCCAACGGGATTAGTAGATGCGTAGAGCTTATCCATGAAACCTGGATGCCATGTCACGACTGAATGCCGCAGAATCTCGTCCAGAACCTCTAAAAATGCGGGCTGTCCACCGCCTATATCCGGCAATGACAAATGGCGCCCTATAATGTGAGCGAGCTCCTTTGGGGGGACAGGATCACCGATCCGAGCATCGGGCTGATCCGCAGCATCCACATACGCGACTGCCCGTTCGGCCACGGCCGCCAGTAAATTCTCCAGCTCCTCCGCACGAGAAGGAATAGTTGGTAGTTCCGCACTTAGTGTCATGGTCGATGGTCGGGCAATAGGTGAAGGATGCGTAGTTGGACGAGTTAATGTTTATTGTTCGGAACTCAGGGGAATAAATTCATCCCGTATTGCGCGAAGCAGGCTGAAATTGTGTCACTTTCACTGGGCAGGTTGTCAAAATACAGTTTCACAAATTGCATGTCGGTCACTTTAGTTTCTTCTGGCTTGCTGTTGGGCAGAAGCCATAATGGCGTTAAAATGGAGCATGTTGTCACAGTTGTGCGATATATTAAACTCAGTTTAGAAGCATCTTACAAATCCATGGTCGGTAGACATTCACGTTGTTATCGGCTCCTTTTATTTAATCGCGCCCAGATAAAATTCTGTATTTGCAGTTTCTGAATATAGTGCGTTCGCGACTACTGGGGCTTAATGGACAATCGATCGGTACCCTTCCCTCTCGGAATCTAGCGATCATAGAGATTGAAAAAATAGCAGTCGTACAACTACTACGAGTCTATTATTATGCTAATGACAGACAGTTGATCACACATTCGGCCAAGGGAAATAATCCAAATGCTTAATCATTTTAGATCTGCCACATATACACATGGCAACTCGCGGGTGCCAATCAAAATTAAGTCACTATCGCTAATCGCCCTTCTATAAACTTATTACGAGTCTCTCATCATTTCAATGGAGAAACGCAGAGGCTCGAAGAAGATGATGTATCTTGCTTTCTGTTCAAGAATTTTCAGTAGATATGAAGCGGAGGACCAGGGCCGCCAGATGAAAGTCTCACGCTAATAATTTCTCTCCTCCGTGTTAATGGGTAAGGGCGGTCGTCGCATGCGAACAATCTCGCTTCAATATTTGGCGGTCAGAGCACATAGGATAGTCGGGACTGCCAGGGTAGCTTGCACTGGTGCATCGGATTCGAGACCCTACTATCGCACCCTTTCGGCAAATTTCAAAGCGGGAGTACAGCAATTTTGACCAAAATGGGGACAATTTGTGTTGTCGGCGCGAGATCTGCAATTTAAGGAGTCCAGATCTACAAGGGTCTAGTTTAAACCTTAATCACTATGAACCGAAAACAGGGGAAGTGGTCTTGGCCCCTAACGGCCGAGCAAGCTGCCACTTGCTCATATCCAGGCTTTTTCTCAAAAAGAATCGCATACGCTAATCCTGAAGGCTTTATCAAGTTCTGCAATTACTTGACACCTGAGAGTCTATTTTACGAAACTGTACCAGCGATTTAAATCATAATCAAAAATTCGACGGTTATCAAAGTTTTTCGCGAGTCGCGGTCGAGGACCATATCGAAAAAGGGGTCAGGAACTGAGACGACAGCATTTAGTATAACGCTTCAATTGCACTTTTTTATTATCATGTCAGATATGTAAGTGTATAATCACTTGCCTAGATTATATAATTGACCATCCCTAATCGGCGGTCTTTGTGTTTAGTGCAGGTCCAATAATATTAGGAGAATCTCTCCCAGAGAGAATCTCGATCGTTATCCTGGGAGATGGTGGTATGGTTTTGCTTGATGACTTTTTACTTTGCGTAAAGAAAACTCTCACATTACCCCAGGTACTGGAAAGACATGCGTAACGATGAGACTAGTACGGAGCAAATGGGTCGATGAATACGACCCGACCATAGGTTGGATGCCAACGCTGCAATGATCGTGAAGTATAAGCTAATCTCTACAAATTACAGAGGACTCTTATTCTACCACACGGGTAATTGGTGGGTGTATATTCCTCGGACCCATTTTACGGAGACAGAACTAACACCCCTTGTAGACGGACAAACTATTGACGTGGACATCATCGACACAGCAGGACAAGAAGAATACCGTGGCCTGCTGAGTGGCCTCTGGCAGGCTGGAAATGTTGCAGACGCATATCTTCTCGTTTACGATATCACGGTCCCAGAATCACTCGTTGCACTAGAATATTTTGAAGATCTCATTTCCAATGCTCAAGAAATAAATCATTCGCCGCATGCTGCTCCACCTGTGAAAGCCGTAGTGGGGAATAAGTGCGATCTTGCGCGGCACAGAGCTGTGTCCAGTGCACAAGGACTTAGTTGGGCACGGAAGCATGGATGTGGCAAGTAACGGACGTTGGAGGAGTAGTCGAGAGCAGAAGTGCTAACTTTTGGATTAGCATTTATGGAGACAAGTGCGCTACTCACCGTTAATATCGAGGAAACATTCGCTATTATTGCTCGCCGAGTCATGGCGAACCGCAAGCTAGAACGACAAGCATTGGAAGAGGAGCGTCTAGCCCGAGAAGAACTAGCGGCTGCGGCTGCAGTGGCGGTGGGTGCTCCAGCAAATGTGTACTCGGATCGGGATAGTATCATATTCCACAGTCCATCAGAAGAGAAGTACGAAATTACACGGAACAGTGCGGCAGCGTCGCCCACAGGAACTGACACAGCAACCACCAGGACACCTATGTCGTCGATTACGGCAACTAGCCAACAGTCTACATCGAATAACAGTCCAATGCAAATGGACGAGAAGACAGCATACACGTCATCGCAGAGACAACTGTCTCAGCAGCAACAAACGCTTCAAGAAGACGACGCAGACAGCTGCTGCTGCATTATTTCCTAGATTGTTGGAGCGGGATCTTGCTATTTGGTCGATTCTCTTTTATGCGTGTTTGGTTGCTTAATGTTTTGGAGCATTGGTCTTCGGGTTCGGATTTCATGCTATTTTTGATCCATTTCTGCGAAGCTAGAAGCGTTAACCTTTAAATTTCTTCATTGCTATTATCTTAACTGCCTTGCCAAAATGTACGTACGAATGGATGCATCTTCATGTGAGAAATGAATTCTTATCGATGCTCGAGTGGCTCTTCTGATTGTGTTAGCATGGCTGGCGAGAGATTGTTGGAGATATCCGCACAACAAGAAAATGATTGTCAAGTTATGAATTGGTCACAAGCAGTTTTATTTCACAGGTGCCGTGCCGTACATGCCGAAATTCAGCCATCCGCAGAATCGCATATGCAGAAGGGAGCGGAAACGCTCGCCATTCACTCGGGGTCCGGCACGGACGTTTGAGTAAATACCAGATAGAATGAGCTCTCAATTACGCATTATCGTTGATAGGCTAGGCTTGTGATCTCGGAACACGATGCGGACCGGGGACTAATCGTGTAACTGAATGTTCTGCTCCGAGACCAATAGTTTACCCCCCTGAAATTTCTGTGTCAGGGCGCTTTGCTTTGCCGCATTGCCGCATTGCCGCATTTGCCGGTTCACCTCAGCGACACAATATGCATGGACTTGCGCCACGAAAATCTTAATTCGTCCTAAATCATAACCATTATGACACGGAAAAGAATTTGATCTTAGGTTCGTCTATCGCCTAACTTACCATAATGGTGGCAAAGTCGGTCGTGCACACGGGTTTCTAAAGCGCACTGCGGAGATGTCTCGGTCTACTTAGTGGCACTTGCTCATCTTTAGCGAGGTGCAGAACTTTAATTCAATTGGCAAGGGACCTCGCCGACTAAGCGGCATCACTACACATATCTGGCTTAACACTTCCACAGTACTTCCAGATCAATTAATCATTTCAAGTAGCGGTGGTGAATACCGGATTACCGAGCATGCTAGATCATGCGCATTATAGATTATACGTAGATCTTCGCGTTCTGCTTGAAAATCTGTCGTCAATAACGACCCCAGGGCAAAAGAAAAAAACAATCGACGCTTGCGTGGACGAGGTTAGTGCCGGTCTGGCATGTTCACGCCTTGGGTCCAAGCATAACCTTGAATTTGACAGAGGTATCGAAATAGTAGACACGTTGAATAGCTGTAAAACGTCAATGAAAGGTGCACGCGACTGTTTGCTTTGAGAGCAACGTGCCCTCTACAATTACAGCGTATATAACCCAGTCGAGAGGATCCCCGATGCATCATGACGTCGGCGCTCTATTCGTGTCTCGGTGTTGGCTGAGCCGCACAGTCCAGAGTAGCCCCTAAATCAAATTCCAGACGGAACAACTGCACATAATCATACAGCTGACATAAGTAGTGAATACTACTCAGATAAAATTTCGTCCAATTAACAATATAATTATCAGATCAGGAGAATAGCATATGTAGCAATACGATATTCGAAAATGGGAAATTCGAAACGTAGCAAGTCCAAGGAGACACAAAAAGTTATGTTATTGTTTCATAACAAAGAAACCTCGTAGATTTGCATGGAGGCCGTACAAAAACACTCAAATGAGACTTCCAAAGGGTTATTCAACGCCAAGCGCCAAGTCCCAAGTTTGCCGAACTACGTGGTTTCTGTTCCGTTTCTCGAAAACATTGGCTTATGCGATTCAAAGCTTGATATGGACATGTAACAATATTCTAATAATAAATTTAAATTGTAAATTGGAAAGCTCGTCCTAGAGTCGGATGTTCACATCTTGTAGGAAGATGGAGAAATTTTTTGAGGGAACGAAATTTTAAACTTTCAGTTGCCGACTTCCGTGGACAGCATCATCCTAGCAGCTGCACAATACTTGTCCCATTAGATCTAGAACCTGCTCCAAACCGTTCGTCAGTCCCCTTACCCGTTGTTTGCCTAGCACATTGTCGATCTTTCCTTGGTTGGAAGCTGGTCACTCATTTGTAGATCACGCGGTATGAGTCGCACCAAGGCGTGCGTATTATTGCCGGTCGAATCCAGGACCTTCCCCTCTTTCAAAGCAGATCGCATGTACGCTTGTACATGCCCATCGCGAAGATCGACTTGAGACGCGAAGAAATTGTCCTAGAAGCCTGTCATGGGCGCCCCATTGGAAGCGTGTGGCGGGCCTGTGAGAGGCAGGTGCCCGCAAGGATTCCACGGCCGAGACGTCAAACGGGCGTAAAACGTATCGACGCCGACATTCCCGAGTTGCATTAGCTTGATCTGCAAGTGGATATGAGACGATGAAGAATGGGGGTAAAGATCTGACCTAGATGATCGATTCCCCCTTGAATGCCCACGCGCGGCTTTCACGAGGACCTCCTTAGCACCAGAATAGTACCCTTCAAAGAGCTAGGCATTTTGCAAGCTCAGAAGTATACTCACCGCGATCACTATGAGAGACTTTAGTTAACTGCGCAATAATGCATTTACGCACGGGCGAGTTTTGCCCTCGCGATGGACGGAGCCTATTAGCCGACAAGCCGATTAAGCGTTGCCATCACTTATTTTGCACTCAAGGAACAACATTTGACTCATCGAGTGGACACGATTTGTAGAAAAACTGTTCACATTACGCCGGGTGAAGGGGAAGAGGAGATCATTATTGGAGTGCCTGTATGGATCGTCGACGCGATGCCGAATTTCCGCCTTCCAGCTCTAGCGGTTACGCTGCACTCATATTCTACACTTTAAAATTACTGACTTACTGCTCTATTTCAGTTACGGTCACAAAAAGAGCCACTTCAGGGGTCAGTCTTATTCTAGTTTTATTTGCATCCCGAATTCAGCTACACACAGACCACGGCGATTGGAAAAAGACGAGATGGCATACGGAGTTTGGCCATACACGGACTTCGGAGGAATGACGTCGCCGGAAGGCGGGAGGTGAATTATCCGAGCGCCCGATCAGGGTTTCCCAACGTGATGCGTCCGCTGCAACAAGGGTTTTGTCTGGGGTTGGACGGAGGTCGGAGATGAAGTTGACCCACCCGGTATTAAGTTTTCACGTTTACAATCAGCGGACTTCGGGTTGCAAATCCAATGCACAGCGACGGCCATAGATCGGAGAACACTCTGACGTGGTGGAACACACAAAACTTTAAGAATTGTCGGAAGGGATTTGCGAGTATTGGATGAGAGTTTGGAAGAACAGGCCCCGGAAAGGCTGACAGCAACGGCAACAACCGGTGCTGAACTGTACATGCGGCGTTCGAAGGCGGGACTCTTGGCAGACAGAAAATAGATGTTTCCGCCACAGCCTGCATGGGCATTTTGCTTTTCAGGTCCGACATCAAAATCCATTGAGTCGTTTCGGTATGCCCATACTCTGGACGCAATGACATCTCCAGCGACACAGTCAAAACCAGTAGTTGTGGTAGCTGAGCTGTGGGCTAAGAAGAGATCTCAGTATTGCGTTAGTGTATATCTCGGTCTGAACGCGAAAAATTTCCACTGAGTCATCCTCCTAACGTCGTCCCCATTCTCGCGCCCAACATAACATTAAAGTTGAGCTGAGAGGTCACGGCTGATTACTCCTTTGTTTCTTCGAGCATTGATGACTGATAGGCGAATATGACAAAACACAGAGTATCAATCAAACCCCGACTGAATAATGTGCAGCAAGCCAAGAAATGACACCCGACAAAGCTGACCAACCAAACTGAAGTACTAAATGTTTAATGATGTGCGGCAATCGTTTTGTAGAAAGTTTTTCTCTTTCCTCTCTCGGTCCTGTCGTGTATTGATTGACCTCGGAACTCGGAAGTCGGAGGTTTCTGAAGACCACCCCGGCCGCTGTAATGGCAAAGTGGCCAAGTCCGGGTAGAGCCCAGTCCGGGTAACGGCGTACCAACTGAAAGTCCGATGCGCCATTTTCTGGTCGTGGGATTTCTAAGTGCTAGCCCAGGTGGCAACATACGTCTAGGTTGAAACCCCCCGACTAATCTGATTACTATTCACTAAGACTGCGAAAAGTTCGGCCCGGCCAGTTTCCTCCAACCGCACTGCGTAACTACGTCTATCTCCCTTTTGTGTCTGCCTGCCCTGGATGAATCAAAGGCTATGCGCATAGTCAACAGATAAGGGTATGGAGTACGATGTATACGAGCTGAGCATGGCAGGTAGCACAGGTAGCACACAGTCAGCAACAGTCAGCTTCCCGGAGTGCGTATGTTCAGGAGCTACCGGGCGGGTACACAAGATCTTCGCGAAGCGACTTCACGTGGGACGGGTATATGCCCCGTACTCGCGCAAAAGTGAACCTTAAGCAGAGAACGTCATCGTGTCTACAATTCAGCAGTACACAAAACATCTCCCGACTCGGCCCCTCGATCGGCTTTCACATCGCCGCGTGCCGACATCCATGCCGCGGATGTAATCACTGCTCGTTCTGTCCATTGTGCTCTCTATTAACGCTAGGGTTCGCATTTAACATGAGTACACTCGTCCACGCGAAAGGAGTGAGTGTCCTGATCGTCTGCGAAGCTCATATATATGTATGCACCGCTGCCCTTTCTTTGTTCGGCTGATTACTCTCTCGTTTATGGTCTTGTTACGCCTGCCTTAATCCGCCATCTTCTAGACAGCCTCCCATTTTGGCCTTCCTCCCTCTGCCGCAAGCTTATATGTGTCCTCTTCTTTCGTCTGCCCGCGCTGTTGATTGTCGTATCTGTGCCTGTCAAGCACCGCGCGCGTCCATTGCCTTCCAGAACAACAGTCTTTTATCGTCAGACTCGTTATAACTTATCATTATTGACTTCATTTGATCTATCGAACTTGCACCCCCTCACATCTTGTCCCATTAATGTCTCGACTCTCAGCGCGTGCTCTATAAATTTCAGTGTATATTAATTATCTGTACTATATTGTGCGCACTTTGGCCTTAATCGCGCGATCTATTTTTGTCCATATATTCTGCCTTTTACATACAGGTAAGCTGTTCTAAGTCGATGTCCATTTGGTGCTACGTATTTACTGATTCGACTAGAAGCTCTTTGTACTCTATTACTTTCTCTATTATTTCCGCAATCGCGCAGTCTAATACGACATCCAACATGCAGCTTGCACGTTCCCACGCGACCAATTCCTCCTCGACCGCGTCTTCTATTAGGACACCGTCTCCCTCAAAGTCATACAGTCGCAATCCTCATCCACTCGCCGATGATACACAGCCGGAGTACAGTACGCGCAAGCGCGTGGGTAAGGCATGCGACTCCTGCAGGTATGATCAGTTTTTGCGCACACCTTAGAGGGCTATTTGGCTAACTGTCTCGTCCTAGAATCAAGAAGTCGAAATGTGACGGCCGAAAGCCATGCTCACGCTGTATCATGGATGACAAGATCTGCACATTTACCGAACGGAAAAAAGCCAAGGAAAAGCTCTACTCCTCGCGCTATGTCGAGCTCCTCGAGAACCGCATCGAGATCCTGCAGCACGGAATGTCTGAGCTCGTGCGTCGCGTGAGCTGTGGTGAGGATGTAAGCTGCCTATTATCAAAGTCCGGACACGTCTCGATCAACAGAGCCCTCGACGAACTTACCAACAAATCACTCGAGCTACGAAAGGAGGAGCATGAGAGATTTGTGGTGGTGCACGATCACGACGACAGTGAGCATGACACCGAGCATGAGCACGAGCATGAGCATGAGCATGAGCATGAGCACGATCATGACAATGATAGTGACAGTGTTGCTACTTGCGATATTAAGATGTGCGTATTCTGTCATGCTCAACGCTGAAAATTTATTGGCCTGAAGAGCTAACCTGTATATAGGGAGGATAGCCACGAGACGCACTATTCTGCGGCGGCTGCTCCGGGATCTGTCCTCCCCGTCGATATCAACCTGGCCGCGACTGATCCAACTGGTTTACCATCAGCTTGGGCCCCAGTGCCGTTCATATCCGATCCTTCAGCGGTTCTGTCTTCCACGGACTCCATCACCCCATTTCCCTCAACCCAATCGGCCAATATGACAGCCAACTTCATCAGTAGAGTACAACCGGCTGACCCAGAGACAATTATCCGCCGAGCCAATCACAACCACACCAATCCGGAGTCAATGTCCCCATCCTCTATGACGTCGGCATCTTCAATACGCTCAGCGTCGCCAAGTCCCAACGAGGTACAATACGTTCCGCTGGAGAACGCGACAGGACAACCTAATGGCAAACAACTGGCGGCGATGCTCAACTCTTTTGATACTTCTGCTATCTCAAACTCCATCGACACCGACCCGATGGTCGGTAAGATGGTAGACCTGTCGGATCTTTGGCTTACATCGACGTTCATGGAGTTGTAAAGTAGGAGGGGGGGCAGTTGTCGGAAAGTTTCGAAGTGAGTCTCCAATAGACGATACTAGGTATAGACTTTGGTAGCTAGAACGGCGTGGCTGTCTAATTTAATTAAGTGTGTGGGTGGGTGAAAGGGGAAACGAGAAGTTTTGTATCGATGATTCTCGCCATTTTCCATTTTTGGCATTGGCCATGCAACCGGAGCAGGCTTTATGACGCTGTTTTGTATGGTTTGTCTTTGGCAGGTTTTCAGGTGTTCAAGGATATTTATGTTTTCTTTTGTGAATCTTAAAAATATACTAGCGGTCTGATTATCGGACGGTGACATCATACATATGGATGGGCATGGAGAAGGTTTACTTTTGGTGTTGAATTGTTCGATGAAACAGATGAGGCATGTCTTAGCCTCGTATTCTCCGTAATTTTCAACATAATGAACGATTTAATTAATGAACGGCAATGCTGTGATATATAACCTGAATGTTTGATTCGCCGAAGACATACTGCGTTCGAACTGAATTTCATCTATGACGTGGAACTGTTCCTCCAAATTAGAATTTCATTAGGACATCATCCATTCAACCAATCAAACTTTGATCGAGGAGCTAATGCTGCGGGAATAGAGGTTTCATCTCGTATAATGCCCGCGGACAAAAGGTACAAATGAGCGCGTTTGAACGTTTACAGACTACATGTGTCATCGAGGGACTGCGGGTGCATTTCCGTGCCCAAAATTACCCCTGAAAATCGATGAGCTTTCACCGCAGAATACCCTTGGCATGTTGAATGAATCACCAGCAAACCAGTTAAGCCGATAGTTTGGATCCAGACTGGTCTGATCAAGCAGTAGCATTTAGGTCTGGTCGTGCCAAAATTCAGTGCTTGTAAAATGACAACTAAAGTGGTTAGACCAAACTCGCGTTTGACGGGTTAGAGGTTTAGATAGCAAACCCGAGAAGGAATCCGATGTCTGAGAGTGTATAGTATATACTATACGGTGCATACCAATTGGCGGGGCATCTCCAGATTCGACAACTTATTAGCCAAAAAGATGAGCAATGGCCTCCATACGGAAAGAATTAATGGAAATGTTTCCGAAAGATCTTCGAGGACGGTTTTGGGGGGCCGTTGCACAGTACAAGACGAAGCACACTCGACCGCTCGGGCCGGTTGCACGTCATTGGATGCGATGACGGGCATGGCGTCGAACACATTTTTGGGCAATGACCGGGTCACGTGCAGCATTTGTTAGCTGTGGTCGCTCCGCAAAAAGATCAGTCCACACACAGCCTGAGCCACAGCCCAGCCACATCAAACATCAGCCCACACTTCCAAGTCTGGCGCGTCTCCAAAAGCATAATGCTCAACGCATTTCGTCCTGCCTCATCGCTGATTTGCTCTTTTCTCGTCTGTTTTCGCCTTTTTTCTATTATTATATCGTCTATCTATTCCCATACTCTTATATTGCCCGCAAAAGGGGGTTCCTGAACATTTAGGGTACTGTCGCCATCAGCTACCATGGACGACTTCACCGCGCTGCCGACCAGCAACGTCTCCTTTGACTTCGCGGACTGCGAGGACTTCCTCGCTCGTCTTGAGGCGGACGAGACCTCCTCCTCCTATGCCTCCTCACATCCACTCTCACCGGACGCGATTCTCTCCTCCGGACAGGGCTCATCGCCTCTCTCATCCTTCTCTTCGCCTCAGAACACTGATGATCCAAAGGACCCTAACTCGTGGAACGCCGACGCGTTCCTCTTCACTGTCGATTCCAACACCAGCGCCCCCCAAGATCAGCAGCAGATCCTGACTCCTCTGTCGCAGGTTAAGAGCGAATTCACTGGGATGCCAGATCCCGCACAATTCTTCTTCGATGTCGACACCCCGCCCTATGCGACGATAGAATACTCCGCCAGTAATAGTGGACCCAGCAGCCTCGGCAGCACTGGCCTGTCCTCCATGTCCCCAAACTCGCTTTCCCCGGCCTCGTCTGCCTCATCGCAAATGCTTACGCCGCCTTATAAGACTTACCTGCCGACGCCAGCCATGTCGGGCATGTACCAGCAGCTGGCTTCTCCACCGCACTTTCAGCAGCAGCAACAGCAACAACAACAAATCGATATCGCCAGTGCCTATCCGCAAGCCGCGGCGGCCTCAGCTGCAAGGGGGTCGGCAGTGACGTCCAAGCGGAACCCGCCGGCGGCTACTACTGCTCACAATGCCGTTCGCAAATCGTCTGCATCGGCCCGCGTTGGTCAACAACCACTGAACGAAACGTCCCCATCTGAAGGGAATAATGTCAAAGGTGGAAAGGTCACCAAGCCTAAGAAGGTATTAAAACAACCCAGTGTTTCGATGGCAATTTTTGAGATTAACTACTACAGACTGCACACAACATGATTGAGAAGCGTTACCGGACGAACTTGAACGACAAGATTGCCGCGCTCCGAGACTGCGTCCCGTCTTTACGTTGTGCCGTTAGCGGCTCTTTCGAGGACGAGGAAGCAAGTCTGGAGGGCCTCACGCCTGCAAACAAGCTCAACAAGGCTACCGTCCTCACCAAGGCGACGGAGTACATTCTTCACCTTCAGCAGCGCAATCTTCAGCTTCAGCGCGAGAACAAGGCACTCCTGGAAGGAAAGATTCCCGAGCGCGTGCAGCAACAGGCTGGGCTCATGGGTGGGGTCGCTGGTGCTTCTTCCAGTGCCGATGCCATGGTACCTCTTCCTCAGTCAGCAGGGCTGGGTGCAGGTGCGGTGGCCGGCAATGCCGGTGGAATGATGAATGGAGCCGGGCGTAACATGATGGGCAAACTCATGATGGGCTCGATGGCTGGAATGATGATCGCCAACTCGTTTAATGACGTCGATGGACACAATTCTCGCGGACTGGCGGCGATTCCGTTCGTGATCCGTTCGTCAGTTCAGGCGGCGCTTGGGCCTCATGCTCATGCCACCCTTGGCTTAATCAAGATAATGCTTCTCTGGGGCACCCTTATGTACATCTTCTATCCATCGTTCTTCGACGGTAGCCGCGGAAACCAGGATGGTAAGAAGCAAGCCGCGTCGTCGTCGTTCTCTGTACAACCGCTGTCCGTCAACATGCCGCTTGAAGTTCGTCAACAAGCGTGGTTGAGTGCAATTCGTACGGTCAATGTTCCTCCACGGGCAACGCCACTCGAGATCTATGCCGTCGCAAAGAAGCTGATGAAGCTTGTGATTCGCCGTGTCGTGGGGTTCGATGGATACAAGTTTCTTGTAGGCACAACTGAAGAAGAGGACTTTGCGCGCATTGCCGCTTGGAAGACTGCGATCGATGCGCAGCTCGGAGGCGGCGACGCCAACTGTTCACATGTCCGACTTCTCATTACGCTACTTGCGAGCTTTCTCATCCCGGCAACCCCACATCGCGCTATGATGCAGGCTCTGCACGTCAAGATCATACTGCACGACTTGCCGTGGCTGCAGGGAGTGTCCGACAAGTACCAACGATCGCTCTGGGACGAGGCACGTCAGCTGCAGCAGCTGCAGCAGCAGCAGCATGGCGTATCCGTCGACGCTGCGGAGAAGACTCCCGATCATCTTGTCCACCTCCTCGATTGCGACGACGTTTTCGATGCCGACGCGGTCACGTGCGCGTATAATATGACGTGGAATAAACCCTCCGGCACGGGCTGTGTGTCTTCTACCTACCGTGACGAGGGCTTTAACTCTACGATGGAGGACTCGGCAATAAAGTCACCGCTTGACGCACTCGCAGCGTGGTACTCATGCCGCAAGTTGCGGGGCGTGCTCGTGGACGCGCTCGACGGCATTCCAGACCAGACTGCTCTCGCTACGGGCGTCAAGGTTGCGCCCCCGAACTCGATTGTGCACCGCCGTGCACTGATTGCCCGGGCGGTTTTGCTCGGCGATATCTGCCCCGAGTACACACGCGAGATGATGGAGGTTGTCAGGGAAGACTTGAAGATGGCGGGCACAAAGCGGAAACCTGTCGTGCTACCTGTGGTGGTGGCGAAGACTGGTGCTGCTAACGCACCCATCCGGACGGCGATGCATACGCCGGCGGAATCGACCAGTTCGGCAATTCTCTCGTCTTCCGATGACGATGATGTCGGGGAGTCGCAACTGGCAGAGGAAGCAGACGACCTCGTGCTTTCAACTGACGGAGGCTCGTCTGTTACGTCAGACGAAGTCGACGACGTCGATGTGACCGCGCCTGCGACCGTGACGCCGTTCAATGTCATCCGGATGCTTTCCTCCCCGGATACACGAGCGGCGATCCGCTGTGCTTTAGTTCAAACTCTGCTTCCATCGCGACCATACGTCGCGGAGAAAGTATACTCCGGACTCAGGGTCTACGAGGCCAGCGAGCTGGGTCTCCTGGGATTCGTCGCGGTACTGAGCACAGTGCGCAAGATGCAGCGACGGCGGCCGGTGGAGAAGGCGAGCGAGGCTCTTGTTGGCCGGGCGCGGATCTGGATCGGCGGGGATGAAGGCGAGGCAGCTGGAATCCATACCGAGACTCGGAGAGAAATCGTGAAGGAGTGCGTGCTGTTAGGAATGCGGTTAGGGGGATATGGTGACGCCTTGGCGGAGGAGGAGGAGGAGGTGCTGGAGGTGGTGGAGGTGGAGGATGAGAGGTATGCGGCATGAGTAAATGTAGAAGGAACAACAAAAAATGATTGTGGGGATATTTTAGATATCGGTGTTAATATTGCATTCCTGGTACATTATTTATTTGCTTTATGTTAAATTTTATTTTAAAATTTTTTTTTTTTGCGTGGTCATGTTTTGGTTTGATAATTGTATAAGCGAAGTGGCGGATTGGCAAAAACGGGCCTCTCTTAAGGCACGCAAGGCACGCATTGTTAGGAAATCAATGTGTGTAACTATAATAATTATGATAGGAATAGGAATAGGAATAGGAATAGGAATATACAACATTTAATTCTAATCGAGTCTAAATGAGTCGTGTATACTGTTGGCTATTATTTCTCAAGGCAACGAATTTAAGAATTGCTTGCAGTAACCCTTGCCCGATAAGTTCTGCGGCTACTTTTCCCGCACAAGTTCGCTTAAAATGGGTTCTAGAACCTAACCTGAGTTAATGCCCTGTAGCAACAGACAAAAAATTAACTTGGTGCTGCATTGGTGCATTTTTTGGTGCGCAGCGGCGTCTCCCGCCTGAGGCGTGGGGGCCCGTGCTTCACTCTAATGGGGCGTATTCTGGGGTTGAACGAACGGGTGAAATTCCGCGCCTAGCTGTATGTTTGGTATTGATAGAGAACTTCAGCACACTGTAGTAGTCGTCCTGTAACAGCATAGATGACGACGACGATAATACTCATAGGGCGGGGGAATTATCGTCCGCCGCACATGTCGCGGGACGTGGATTAATAATAATAGATATGACGATGGGCGTATTTTGGGCGGCGAGCGTTGGTGGGTCGCGAGCATTTTCGTAGGTTAAGGGTATGACGAACCTGTCAACCTTAAATCCGGTCTCAGGTGGCGCATTTTCGTGCGACGCGGGCCAAGAGGCCGTCGGGCCCAAGGAGCGGTTCTGAACGGAGATCATTCAACCCTGCTAAAAACGTTCTCCACATGAAATACATTTTCGTAGAGGTTAGGTTCGCATAACCAAGTTCTGTAGCGGACAGAAGGGACTACGCTCTCCTGGCTGACTAGCTGACGTCGGTCATTCCGTAGTGCCACGGGCTCTCCGCACCTCACGTGCACTGCAAATGGCCCTTGTTCTCATTGCTCGCCTAGTAGCTCATCTGCTCCTGCGTATGTAGTCAACCGCGTGAATATTGTAAGCCGAACCGGAACGGCGACCGGTCCGGGTGCCAAAAGTGACCTCGGCAATTCAATCACGATGAGATGCAGCCGTTGGTTTCCGTCCCCGGAACGCCCAGAACGAGCGTCGGCAGGGGGCCGCCGGGTAAGGCTCGCACGCGTACTGAGCGAACTGCGAGCGACTTGCGCCGACGCTGCTTCTACGGTTAGGAAGTCGTTTTAGGACTCGTTGCCGTTGCCCGTTGCTAAATGCATTCGGGACGCTGTTCGTACCCTTCTTTTT
The DNA here is from genome assembly GCA_003705915.2 of Lipomyces lipofer. NCBI lineage: Eukaryota > Fungi > Ascomycota > Lipomycetes > Lipomycetales > Lipomycetaceae > Lipomyces > Lipomyces lipofer. Next base: position 95,311 of record PPJX02000005.1, on the reverse strand, counting down.
ACAATAAAAAAAATCTCTACTCTTCTTCCAAGGCGGGAAGCCCGGAGTTTCCTGCTCGTGATTACTCAGGTGTGTCTCCGCAATCACGCGAGTGTCTTCGATGATGCAGCTGCGGCCAAAATAGCCTTTTTGCCCGTCGCATGCGCCGTTCTCGTTGTGGTGGCCGCGCTATTTGTAGTAGTGGTACCCCCTCACGCCTCGCCACTTTTCGTGTTTTCCTTCGTAATCTCCTTTCCGTGTCCCCGGCCTGTTGTTCTGGTTTGGTCACCGATACGGTGGTGCTCATATAGTCTTCTGCGGTTAGGACAATTGCGCCTTCGCCTTCGCCTTCACCTTCGCTATCGCCATTCGCCTTTTTGTTTTTTCTCTTCTTGCTCACATAAGCTACTACACCCCCCAACCTCCAGGACCATGCTGCCGACCATCCCCAATCCGGTCGACTACGACATCTCGCTGGAGACGGGCTTCGTGCCCAACACGCTTCCGCTCTCACGCCTGCCCGATCCGTACTACGATGCCTGGGAGGCGGCTGCCGCGAACCTGCCGTTCCTCATCATGACGCGCCAGATTCGTGCCGTCGTCAACTCCTCCTCTTTTCCTCTCCTATCCATTGCTGGTCTCCGGACCATCCCCGAGCGTCGTCGCGCATATTCAGTCCTTGGCCTAATCGCGCACGCCTACATCTGGGCTGGTGCCACCGTTTCCGACGAACTCCCCGAGCCGGTCGCGCGACCTCTTCTACAGCTGGCTGAGCTCCTCGAAGTTCCCCCAGTGGCCACATATGCCGGCCTCTGTCTCTGGAACCACCGCCCCCTGTTCGCCGACCGCACGGACCCCAAACTCCTCGATCTCTCTAATCTCGCGACGCTGCACACCTTCACCGGCTCGATCGACGAGTCGTGGTTCTACCTCGTCTCCACCGCTATCGAAATTCGTGGCGCCGCGTGTCTCGCCCACCTCCTCGACGCGACAAACGCCTGCCGCGCCGACTCACCGCACGATGTCGTCGTCTCGCTCCAGCTCCTCGCCGAGTCAATCGACGGTCTGATCCCGATTCTGTCTCGACTTCCGGAGCAGTGCGACCCGCACACTTTCTTCTATCGCATCCGCCCGTTCCTTGCTGGATCGCAGAACATGGCCGACGCGGGCCTGCCAAATGGCGTCAGATATGGAAATGAAGGCGGGTACAGACAGTACGCCGGCGGTTCGAATGCGCAGAGCAGCTTAATCCAAGCCCTCGACATCGGTCTCGGGGTGCGCCACCGCCCCACGTGGTCGTCGTCCTCTTCGTCTTCGTCGCAACAGCCAGCCGAATCCCCCGGTGGCAATAATTTCATCCACGAAATGCGGCGATACATGCCCGGTCCGCACAGGCGGTTCCTCGAGCAACTCGAGCTCAGTGCAAATATCAGAGACTATGTTCGTGAGCACCAAAAGACCAATTCAGCGTTGACACTCGCCTACGATGCAAGTCTTGCGATGCTGCGGTCGTTCAGGGACAAGCATATTCAGATAGTGTCACGGTATATCATCTTGCAGGCCAAGCAGACGACGAGCGTGCCCCCACAACAACAGCAACAGCAACAACAACAACAGACAACGACCAAGAAGGATGGGCTCGCAGCGGTGGTTATGGGCGAGAAGAAGACTGCCCGCGGGACGGGCGGGACTGCGCTCCTTCCGTTCTTGAAGCAGGCCCGGGACGAGACAGGCGAGCCTGCGGCTGGGTCGTGGGCATCGCGGCTACTGCGGGATAATGCGCTTTCTACGAAGCGGGGGAGCGGGAAGATGGGCGATGCTGCAAGACATGAAAAGGAGGAGGATAAGATCGTGGGATTGGCAGGGAAGTGGAGCGTTGATGACGATTATGGCGGGATTTGCCACTGGTAATGTATGAGACAAATGTCAGGTTCGACTAGAGAGGGGAAATTCCACAGACCGCTGGTTTCCGGTTGTGTTTGCATCATTCGGGTTTTAAAGGTTGTTGGGTTTGATTGCTTGCTTTAGCTTTGCACGGTATAAAAGCTGGAAATTTGGGTGTTTTTCTTTAGTTTATATTTTTCACAAAATTCTTAGATGTGTCGGGGAAATTGCCATGGAGACTGTTTGAATGAGCATTGCTTGGGAGAGGAGGACGAATGTACATGTAAATGATTGGCAAGTGATGTTTACGTTACTGAAATAATACACATTCTACAGGACAATTTTTCCTGCTTAACTTGGTAATAAACTAGACCTCAAAGATCTCGCCCGCGCCAACTCCCGTACCGCCATTTGCGGTCATGTCCAGCTGATACCCCTTCCACTTGCCCATCTCAGCCTTCAGCAACTCCTGCTGTTGCCGACTCTCGTCCTCCCGCTGCTTTGCCTGCTTCTCCTTCGCTTCCACCGCGGCTCTTGCGCGGTACGCAGCCTCATCATCGTCATCATCCTCCTCCCTGTCCTCAACCACATCGTCGGCATACAAATCCACATCCGCGTACCCCTCCGAAACCGAGCTTGACGCCCTCGTCCTCCCGCCCCGCACGCTGACCCTCCTCACCAGCCCAGGCGCTCCGTCCGCAATTACCGCGTTCGCGCCACCTGTCACGCCCTTCACAACCGCTGCCGAAAACCCCTGCGCGGTCCTAAACAGCGAACTTGTCCCCGCCGACAATCTCGCGTTGATGTTTGGGGGGGAAACTGGTGGCGACCCTACTCGCGCTTTCAAAGCCGCTTTTTCGTCCATTGGCGGCGTCGCCGTCTCTTTCACTGCATCTCTAGACCCTTCCATCGATGTTTGCCTCCTTTTCTCGTCCGCGCTGAAGCGCACTTTGAGGGCATCAAACTCGGCGACGAGAGCGGCGTGCGCTGTGACAAGCTTCTCGTGTGTGCGGGCCAACGAGGCGTAGTCCCGTTCGAGAAGATACCGTTCCTGTGCTTCCCGCGAGAACTTCTCTTCCAGCGAGCGGTACGCTTCCTCCTTCTTTGACGGCGATGCCACGCGGTCAGATGACCCAGCGGTTGCTGAGGTGGCGGACAGCTGGGATTCTAGTGACGAGATAGTCGTTGCGTCGAATTGGATCTTGGCATTCGCAGTCGCGAGGGAATCTTTTAGTGCAGTATTTTCTAGAACGAGAGCGTCATTTTGAGCTCGCAGCCCGGCTATTATGGCGACGGTGGATGAAGGCTTGGACGGTTCTGAATCTGAAGTTGGTTCGAGAACAGCCGCATGTGTCTCTTCGTTCCTATCCTCTTCCCCCTCGCCTTTTTCATCAGATTCCTCCAGCTTTTTGTCGTCAGACTTCTCCTCCTCATGCTCAACCGGCATCTCATCATCCAGACCATCACCGCTTCCAGCAGGGACGTCCTCAGCCTTGATGGTTTCCTCCCCAGCGTCTGCCGGAGCGGGACTGTCAGTCTCGGTGCGATCAGGCGTCTCAGTATCGTCGCCTCCTTTGCTGTCCTTATCTTTATCCTTGCTAGTGCCGGATTTTTTCTTACCGCCTTTCTTCTTTTTTTGCTGTTTGATCTCTTCGAACTGCCGCCGGGATTAGTTTGTTAGATCTGAAGAGGAGCGTCGACTAGAACTGATACGTACCCGTTTACGTGCCGCTGCAAGCTTCTCGGCTCTGGCGGCTTCGCTTTGTTCGTCGTCGGCCATTGTGTAGATGTTTGTGGGCTGATTAGACTTTGCCGGTGGCTCTTCTGATCGCGGTGCTGTATGATACTACCTGTTTGTGTGCAAATGTATCAGGTGAGAAGTAGAGCCAGCTCAGACAACCTGAGTTGTTTTCCGTTCAGTAGCAGTTACTCAGTCGTAAAGCCTGCGAACGATGTGCTAATGTAGATGCACCCAACTCCCGAAATTAGGTAAAGTGATCTCGTCGGAGTAGAGGCTCAGAACAGAACAGCGGGGTTTGGCACATCTGTGATGCAACACACAGCGTTGGAGGTGCGGCGCTCACAATTTACGAAGTTTCTGTGTAGTCACGTGCATTGGCCGTTTACTATAGTGTGTTATGGGAGGCACTTTCACTTGCACATGCGCCGCATGACAAGCCGCCCGGTGGTGTTCTCGATTTCGCAGCGTCCGATGAATAGAATAGTACGTATATATCGCACTTCCCATTCTTGACCTCTTTCCGAATTGCACATCGTTCAGGCTTCCGATTTATATAATACAAAACTTGACTATTTAGTTCTTTAAGCCACTGGATCACCGGATACGATGGTCAACGCGTTCATCCCTCTCGAATCGAACCCAGATGTCCTCACGCGGCTGGCAAGATCGCTCGGCGTAATGGACGACCTTGCCTTTCACGACGTCTACTCACTCGATGATCCCGATCTCCTGTCTTTTATTCCACGACCTGCGCTGGCACTGCTGTTGGTGTTCCCTGTATCTGACGCGTACGAGAACTATAGACGCGAGCAGGACAAAGAACGGTCGCCATTTGAGCCATCACCGGAAGATGACGTGATCTGGCTGAGGGTGGGATATAACTCGTGGAACAGAAACTAGAATGACCTAATCTATATGTTTAGCAAACCATCAGAAACGCTTGCGGCACGTTCGCTCTCCTGCACTCCACCATCAACGGAGACGCCTTTGACCACGTCCTCCCTGACTCTGTCCTCGCCACATTCAAAGCCGATCTCACCCCTCTCTCCACTGACGGTCGCACCAAATACCTCGAGGCCTCGACAACACTCGAGGCCGCCCACGCTGCTGTCGCGCCCGACGGCGACACAGAAGCGCCAGATGCAAACCAGAACGTCGATCTGCACTACGTCGCATTTGTCAAGGCCAAATCCGGTGTGCTATTCGAGCTGGACGGACGGCGTGTCGGACCGATTGGGCTCACGGAGCTAAATTCGGATGAGGACGTGCTGTCTCCAGCGGCTGTGCCGTTTGTACAAAAATTTATGGAGCGGGAGATGCAGTCGTCGTCTGGCAAGGACTCGGATAGTTTCTCGTTTTCGCTTCTTACATTGGCGCCAACATTGGATTAAGACGCACACGCTTTTAGAAGAGGAGAACGGCTGTCTATTCGCTGTGAGGTTCTTGCATCGGAAAATATTGCTGGTTTTGCTATTAATTATGTATAGTACATTCTAATAATGACACTTATCGCACAGCAAAAATACGCCTTTGACAAGCAATCTAGTCGTAAAAAATACAATCGGATTAAATAAAATTACACGTAGCTGGTACAACAAAAAGCTGCAGTGCTTTTTAGCTATACGTTCCAGTAACCTAGCCGTATCCCTTCCCGTACAATTTCGTAAAAAAAAAAATTTTAAAAAAGGAAACAACCGAAAGATTATGCGAAGCTCTACATTACGAGCTATCTGACGCAGTAAGTATTTCCTTCGTCCGGTCTAATATAGCGAGATTCTCGTCATCGTCGTCGAAAGCTTCCCGTAAGCAAATGTCCTCAAGATGCAGGTGTTCGTCGTATCCGGACTGACGCGTCACCGGCCGGACGTCCTTTCCGACCTTCGTCGGTTTGAATGCGCGGCAGTTCTGCTCCGAGAGGCCGTACAGCCGCTTTACGTGTTGTCGGAGCTGCCATATAGCATAAAGAATAGCGCAACATGCTGCCAGATCATTCAGCGCGTGCGTGCTGACGGGCTTGTCATCGTTGGTAGAGTTAGACTCTGACATCTGGTTCTGGTAGTCGGTAATCATGTATAGAACCGACATACCCGTGCCCGTGATTATTCGCTCCAGGCCATAAACGATAGAATGTGGCTCTTCTGACGTGGACAATTCAAGACAAGAAATATTCCGCCCAGCAAACGCGATGAAGTCCAGATGTCGCAGAGCAGACCCATCCTTACCACTAACGAGCTTCGCCGGATCGAAATCCATGGCACGCGTAAGACTTAGAAGGAATTTTCGTCGTGTCGTTCGACTTCCCTTTATGACTGAGTAAAGAGGCACTAGGTTAAAGTCGTTGGTAGGCCGATCGCTGTGTTTCGAGTTCAGATGACAGTTGTATTCAACAGCTTTCTTCACCCCATCAACGTAGCAGCTTTCGATTAACGATTCGTGTTTTTCGTGGAATTTTTTGTGAAGTTCGACAGCGAGACCTCGGATGGCGGGTTGCGTGGATGTTTCGAGTGCAATTAATGTGGGCACGCACTAGTATTATATTCGCTCATTAGCATTCACTATCTCATAGCCATACTGTAAAGTGCACTTACGCTTCTTGGGTTAGGATAGCCCTGCTTGACAATCTTCTCAAGTAACAGGACAGCCGCAAAAGCATACTCATCTTCAGAATCAAGTGCGATACCGAGAATATTTGTCAGGTATCTTTGCACGAGGGAAGCGCAGACACTAGTTCGAAAAAGACCACGATTAGTTGGTGTATAGGATTAAATGCCGCATAGGAACTCACCCATCATTAGCAAACTTTTGCGTGTTTCCTTGTAAAACGCCAATATCAACTTCCTCGTCAGCATTCCCCCGCTCCTTCGCGGCGTCATCGGCCTTCTTCTGCTCATACGAGAGGAATTCGCTTAGCACTTTAACTACAGTATCGCGAAGTTCTCTGTCGCCCTTGTTCAGGACGCTGTCTAAAACGCTAAGACACATCGGCGAAACAAAAATCTGCGGGTGTGCGATGGATATGATTCCTGGATAAGAAAGAATTACAAACTGTGCCGTAAATAATCACGTAGAAAGTGATGAAAGCGCATACCTAGATTCCTTACAGCAATCTTTCTGATAGAAGTTATTACGTTTGGCTGCGCAAAGACCTGCATGGTTGTGACGATAATCTCAATCACGTTCCTTCCTTTGACGTTTGGAACCGGCTTAAACATGGCAAAGTGTTCCTCCAGATTGCAGTACCGACCAAAGTTACCCAGTAAATGCAGTAATCTGACAAGCTTGGGGTCCGCATTATTTAACTGTCCCTTGGCGGCCAGAACCTTGTAAGGCGCGATGACTTTCAGACACGAGATCGCTGTTGCGGCTAGACGTCGAGTGTCCTTGAGCACCTTGCACGCATCCCATAGACATGGCATCGCTTCAGAAAGTTCCTTTTGGCCAATGTCAATATCGAACATCCCGAAAAGCGATGATTAGTGTTACATACTCGAAGATTGAATTTACTTAGGCGCTTAAGCAAGATCTGCTGAACGTCCTGCATAAATTTGGTGCGTAAGGTTCCGACTGCAGGAAGTATATGGTGAAAAACGACCAGCACGTAAAATGTTGTCATATCATCCTTCAGCTTCTCATCTTGCAAATAGCTTTGCAAAGCTACCAGCTGCTCTTGTTCGAAAAGCGCGGGGTATGCTGTAGCAAAAATAGACAATAGGCCAAAAAGACTCTGAAGGGAGATCTAAGATATTTGTTAGTTTTCTAATTATTTATCCCATACTCTGGTCAGCGTACCTTCCGAGTCTCTGTCCAATCAATAATAGACTCAAACAGCTTTTCGACCATTGCTTTGCAGGTTTTGAAACACTGCTGGACAGCCAAGTCGCTGTTTACATCTTTGTCCTCAAAAATATCTTCCAGCAATGTCAGCATTAGTCGCGCACTTTTCTCGCTTTTTTCGCGTGTTAGTAACAGAACATTAACTCTAGAGTCGATTTCGGCCCTGATTGCCAGTTCGTCAGAATCCAGTGTGCTGTATGTCAAGCCAAACCATATCTCTTCCAGAGTCTTCTTGGCCAGTGCCTACAATATCCGCCAATCAGCCAGTGGACAGAGCAAATTCAAAATTCGACCTTAACGTACCATTACACCGGGGTCCACGTCTTCCACTCGCTGTAGAAGCCTATCCGCAATATCAACTTTAATCTTCTGATCAGAAGTCGCCTGATATATATCCCTCAGCAACTTCAGCACGCGACGCCGAACACCGGTTCCTGTATCGCCAGAACGCTCGCACAGTACCGGATAAAATTTTTGGGTTACCTCGGGTTTGATGAGAATGTACTTTCCGACAATATCCACTGCCGCATCACGCACCAACGCGGAGCTGTCTCTAAGCCGCGCAGACACCGAAGCCATCACGCTTGAGTTCGTCAAAATCGACGGGTCTTTCGCGAGAAGCAAGCTCAGGACGCGAAGACCTTTACTCCGGGATAATATCCTTGAGTGATCCAGAGCGCGAAGTATTTCTGCCAGAATACGATCATAAAGTCTATATAATGGGAGAAGCCTCAGAAATTGTGAATATTTTGCTTTTACCGTCGTCGGCGTGTCATCAGTGAAACTAGACTGGATCAATATAATCGACTTCAAATTCGAGCAGATAACGACTGACTTACTCCTCTTTTGTTGCCCAAGACTCATCACCGGCGGCTCGCATTAATTTTCGTAGCGCAGCCCGAGCTGCTTCGCCAGCCGTATCCGATTCGACCAGGGTAGCCAATGAAGTCGTCCACGTTTCAAAGAAATATCCATATGAGCTCTTTGCTGATGAATCGACCAATTGTGACTTGTGCAAGTACAGTAGAATTGCATTCGACAAAGCGTCTATTTGCTGAATCTCGGCCTTGGACGATAACATCGATAGCTCAAGAAGGTTTCCAGAATGCTGACGCAAAGACAATAATTTTACTCCAATGATTCCCAGGATATCCAAAGACATGGAATTGACCTGAGCCCCGTAAACCTCACCGTCTGTGCAAGCAATCTACAATGAGTCAACATTATAGTTCCGGGACTGTTTACGCATCTGTATTTCTGACATACCATGTGCATTGTTAGATACCGAAGTAGAAGCTCAGCCCCGGGCCATTCAGGAGACTCGAGGACAGTAACGAAATCCTCAGTAAAGAGGTCTAGCAATACTCTGTACGGCGCATCTCCAGATTTTGTAGATTTCATGGCCCGCTCAACAAGGAAGTTAGTAACGTCGGTAGCACTTTTGATCGCTTCACTATTCGATTTCTGGCATAGTTGGATGAACTGTGCAGGTATTAGGCAATGGTCACCTATTACATACATCATGGAAGTACCTACCTCGTCTCGATCTCGAGTTTCAATCTCCTTGTCCTCAGCCGTCATTGTTTCCGTGGAGAAGTTCCCAGACGCATTTAACTTCAAATGTCGGGTGTCCAGCGCGCCAGCAGTCTGGATCAAACGAAGAATCAAGGCTGTCACAAGCTGAATATTACCACCTGTGACTAATTTGTACTGGCGAGCGGAAATTCTGCCGATAGGAAGTTTCTCCAAACTGCTGAGTATCTCGTTAAGAATGAAAGTCCTCTGATCAGCATAGGAAGCAAAGATCTAATTGTGGAAATTGTCAGAGAAATATAGTTATTGCCAGGCTCATGACAAATGATACCTGTGCTAAAATATCCATCGCCGCTACCCGCAGGTTCTCGATATTCGACCCTCCCAAAAAAGACTCCTTCTCTTTGGTGGCATTCTCAACGAAAATTACACTGATCGAGAGAAACTCCAGTCGTGTTATCACACTCTCACCCAAATCTTGACAAGCCAGTATCTGATAGATCAAGGTAATGGTTCGAGTCACCTCCTGGAGGAGACCAACAATCAATTTCTTATAGACTGAGATATCTACCATGCTGGCTAGAGTGAGACAAATTAGCCGTATATCCGACAATGATTGGAGAACTGCGTGACTTACTCATTGGTGGTATCAGAGGTACTAAAAGCCCCTCTAATAGACTACTAAGTAGATCTACCACATCTCTCATTACGTCTTCAGAACAGATCTATTTGCATTTTGTTAGAAACATGCAAATGTCGTCTACATTTCAGTAATCTTACCTGCTTTTCCTCTCTTGAGCCAAGCATTGTCCTCAAAATCGTCTTACAAGCCTTCAATCCATTGTCGGCTGACGATATATCGCCAATCACATCAGCTTCAGTATTGCCTGACAGTCCTTCTTTTCCCTTCCAAGACAGCCCTCCAGCCCGCCTTACCGATCTCGAACATATCTTCTGTAATCGCAAAATGTCATCGAGAGACGCTTTATCGTACATCTTGGCCGAAATTGTTCGACGAAGAGCTGCTTCAAGTCGAATCTCTGTATCATTTGCAAGTAATGGCTCGGTTTCAGGGCCACCAACAACCCACAATTTCGATGGCCCGCGTCGGACTCCAGAAGTGTCCTTCTCCACGTCGTCGTCCGCCTCAAACACCGAATCAATCACATTTTGCAGAGTCTCCAGAGCGATTTCAGCCTTCATTGCAGGATCACCTGGGTCGTACTTGACGATCCTTCCCATCTTGGCCTCTTCTGATATTTTCCGTTTTCGCGGTGAAGACTTCTCTTGAACAACAGGTGATACATCAGTATGAGTAGTCGTAGCCGACGAGGGGCATGGTTTGGAAGCGGAAGACACATCCGAGAGAGAATTATTAGGCGTCTGTGGAGGTTGCGTAACTATAGCCTCGGGCGCTACTGCGTTGTTGTTGATCAATGACTGAGCTGCACTGGCAGATGTGATGGGGCTAGCTGTAGTATCTCGAATCGGATCCGAACTAAGCTGTGCATGTGCCAATTGTGCTGCAGAGACTGCAATGGGCTTCATCCCTTGGGGGGGTTGACCAAATATAGCATTCAGATCGCCTGACGGGACTACGGAGGTTTCAACGCCGGAATCTGTAATGCCTGGCTGATCCACACCTGGAAACTCACTGGCGAGATCTGCAGGGGATCCTGAAACTTGTTTGTGCCGCTTATTGGGATGCTGCTTCGGCTTTGAAGTCATCTGATGGACGTCCCGAACCACTTGAGCATTCCCAGCTTTGGCAGCAGTAGCAGCTGGGTTCAGCGGTGTAGCAGCGGCTGTGGAAAACTGCTCTGAAAGTAATTGAGTTGGTGATTGTGGAGGCGACCCGCGAGCTGACTTAAACGATGGAGCCTCCTGAATGGTGTGGAGAAGCCTATCGAGCGGTATAACTGTGTCGTCGATCTTACTCTGCAAAGGCGCAGGTCCACCGTCGTCCACAGAATCTTCGCCAAAAGTTAGTCGAAGTTTGCCATATAGCCTAAGGTATAACTCACGTTCAAACGGAACGTCAGCATTCAACAGTAGGCGCTGCGAAAACGGAGCGAGACCAAATGTGCTAATACTCTCATTGAGCGACTTTCCGCTTGGTGGGAGCGAAGCTAAGGCAGCTGGGACGTCGAAGTTCCTAGAAAAATCATCTCAGACCACCTCACACGGCTAGAAATGCAAATACTTACAATGGCCTCATATCATTAGTATTCAGATACTGTCGAAATCCCTGTAGGTGCTCCTCAATGTACCTCGTATGCTGCCCATTCTGAGGTGCACTGTTCAAGAATTCAACCGTCTGTCGGGACTGAATACTTTCCTGCTCTGGTAATTGAAATATCGACGTTTGCTGAACGATGTCGGGCATATTAGCCAACGACGGCACTATGCAGGCATCAGTGTCGTTCAAGTATAAAGCGTGAAAATCAACTCGTAAAACTATATAGAACAGTGATTACCTGGTGATATAGGCGTAAGAGATGTGAGTGCCGTATATTGCAATGCATTATTCAATGTAGTTGGGGCCGCATTGCGAGGTGCCGGAGTATCAGCGTTCGATTGAGAGTCCATCTGTACCCGTTCGCCCTGTAAGACAATAATCAGGGGAACTTCCCGCAAGGCGAGCCGAACAAGCCGTGCAAGCACTTCCTTATTAGAATCGACTTCACAGACTCTCAATGAGCATGTCCTAGTTCATTAGCGATGTGTTGGTGATTCGAGTCGTGTTGATCAGAGGTAATTTGTTTCTGAAGCAGTTGAGGTTTGCGAGGTAGACGCGCCCACTACTCGAAGCGCAATGTCGCAGACTTCGACGCGTTCGTTCGCCATCGTCGTTCCTGTCTTTCGCGCAAGCCGCAATTGTAATTCCCCACATCGCGCTAAACCCTTTTCGGTCAGTTAAGCAAATTTTCGATTGTGGTGTTTCTTGAAACTTGTAGTTGTGTGGGCTTCCGTTTATGCTTGTATTGTAAATGCTTCGTTTGGCTATCGTGACATCGGATCGACATACCGTGAAGGCCTACAAAACCATTCTTGAGACATGTGGCCAATTCGATAAACGACGCGGAATTCAACGGATAAACGGCCGCTTCATCATTCATACGACCAAGGTGAGTTTTGGGGCAAGTGCTCTCCTAATATCTTCCATGCGGCTTTCTAATATGCGACTAATGGTGTACTATAGGTGATTGAAGAAGGAAATGGGATATCCCCGCAGTCCGCGAGCCAGACACTTGATCTGCCAGACCTTGAATGTCCTGACAACACGTTATCAATTATTACTTTAGTTTGTGATGATCAAGAAGACCTGAGCATTTCTTCGGACACTCAGCTATCTAGCTTGCAAAAAGCTGTCAAGCATACACTTTCTGCGCTTTCAAAAGGGAACTTTAATGTTAGCTCGGATCAAATAAGGAGATTGCTTTCTGACGTTCCTCAACGATATTACATATACGGCAACCTACTACTTCTGACATCTGGGTCTTTCGACAATTCGCCTACATGGCGGTCGTTACTGGATAACCAGTCTTTCAATCGGGAATTCTACAGGTTATTGTCAGAAGCTTTGGGCCTAACTCATGTTGCTTTGGGTGCGCCTATATCTGGCGACTCGGATAATAATATGCGAAAGCCCACAGAGCTCGTGTGTATATATGGAGATTTCGGAATGGATCTGAATACGAATGAAGGTGAACGAGATGTCAGACCGCCATCAAAGGAGCGTCTGGAGCGTGAGCTGTGGGCCAGTGTGCGACAGAACGGCATCTTTCAAACTTGGGCACCGCGATATACGATGTTCAGTCGAGGTAATATCAAAGAGAAGGCTCGAGTTCTTGGATTCTCCAACGTGCGAGATAAAACTGTTGTTGACTTGTATGCTGGCATCGGCTACTTCACCTTTTCGTATGCGAAAGCTGGCGCCAAGCGAGTTCTTTGCTGGGAAATCAATCCATGGAGTGTGGAGGGACTTTTGAGGGGCGCCAAGGAGAACAAATGGAAGACACAACTGGTAAGGCATGACGAGGAATGGATTGTAGACGCAAGTGTAATTGGACCTCCGAAAATCGTCGTCTTTTTGGAAGACAACATGTGTGCTTTACCAAGAATCAGGCGTGCTATGGAGAATTACCACATGAAATTCGATTTATGTCATGTCAATATGGGACTTCTACCTTCGAGCAAGCAGAGTTGGGATACTGCAGTATGCCTTGCTAAGATGTCTGATGAGCCCAAGACTAGTTTGCATGTCCATGCCAATGTCGCAGAGTCGGATATAAGTATATGGAGACAGGAAACTGAATCTCGATTACAGACTCTGGTCGATAAAGATCAAGAAGTTGGCTCATCTATTAAGGCTGTCGACGCACGTTACGTGGAAAAGATAAAGAGCTTTGCACCAGGAGTATTTCATGTCTGTGGCGATTTTGACGTTATTGAGCTGGGACTAGCTTCAAATGATAGGAATGCTTTCCCAGCTTAGACTGACTTAAAATCGGTGTGTTGGAACTTTTGTTGTTGGGTAATTGTAAGTACATGGAAGTAAAGGTCCCAATAAACGGAGCAAATTCAAACTTTTGCAAATTTGAGATTGATTTGCTGTACCGTAAGTTTGAGATTGATTTTGCTTTGAGATTACAAAATTCGAGATGGCGAAATTTGGCCCTGATTTGACCTAAGGACTTCGTTTGAATTTGAATTTGAATTTGAATTGTTTACGTGGAAAGATTGAATTTGCTTTGAAAAGTCATTACATAAATATATGGCATCAAACCTTGACTGAGTCTTTCAACCCTCCATAGAACAGTTCGCACAGGCCGAAGTCCGTTAGGTCCAGTGGTGCTGCCAAGGTAGTAGACTCTGCGACATATTGAAGTACCGTTCCGGTTTGTTGCAGATGTTGCAACTTGCGGCCCAAGGCATGTCTCCGTGCAATCATCGACGATGGCTAACATCTCTTGATCACGCACGTGTAGTTCGGTTCCGCAGACGTGCGTCTCCATCTATTCGCCGAATTCTCATCCCTATCAAATTTACCCCGCTCGAAGACAAAAAGTGAGTAAACCCAGTCGCTTTAGACGGACTACTGGGCAGGCGCCTTCGCTCCCATTCGGTAGGCGTGGCTGGGTAGATGGCAGACCGCTGGCAAAAGTCCACGCACAGTCAAACCAACTGAACTACGACGACGTTCCCAGCGCTGCATCAAGTTTTTTTTTTGGCCCTCACGTCCCAATGTCAGCCACCCGAGATATACTCTACACCCATTAGATGCAGCGCACAAGACGTGTACGACATATGAACTGAACAGATTCCATAAACTAAAGGTATTTTCAAATAAAAAAATATTTTACAAGATAATAATAGCTAAAATGAAAATTCATCAAAATAGGTTGAGAAATAGATATAACAAAGTCATGACGGGTCGTTAAAAACAGAAATACACAAATAAAACATAGTACACAAAAAGAAATCCTTGAACGCATAATATACTAAACAATTGATAAACCCCGACCTATATTGAAAATAACCCACAAATAATAGACCAAGGCGTCTCCATCCCTTTCATTTTTAAATCGCACGTCATTCATTATCATCTATGAAACATGATAGTCTTTGTTCTTCTACCGCTCGTACAATATACACTAAACCGATTTCCAAGTTCACACAGCTCAGACCACTTACGAAGAGTAGAGAACAAAGTTGGCTGTACCAGATGTAACAGCAACCGTACAACCCGACGAGCCACCAGAGTAGACACCGTTCACGTACGAGCATTCGCCGTTCACGACAGCACCCTCCGAAGCGACGATTTTGACATTGTAGTTGAGCGCCGAGTTGCTGTTGGGGTTGGGAATCAACGACAAATATGAGATGCCATTGGCGGAACCAGCGCCGAAGTTGAGAGGAGAGAAGTTGCCGATACCAGAGCCCGGAGAACCCCAGACACATCCCTCCTCAGCTGAAACGCCGGCGTCGTTGACGTAGTACTGAGCTGAGGTAGGTTGTCCCTGCCAGATGTAGTAGCTCCCCTGATCGACGACGGTGAGAGGCTCGGTGGCACCACCGTCAACAACAGTAGGGATAACCATATTCTCGGTACCAGGGTAGTCGGTTCTGCAGACAGCGACGGACTGAGAGAGCTCGGACACAACATTAGCGGACGGAACACCCCACTCGCAGAGATCCTCATTGGCGGGGTTGGTGAGCACTAGGTAACCGTTTTGGCAAAGAAGACCTCCACGCGATTCGCCGGTGGCGGGTTGGTTCGATGGCCACTGAGTCTTGGACATACCAGGCTGGCACGCGTACGAGCAAAGATTGCCCTCCTGGCACGAAGTACCCTGGCCAGCATTCGCATCGACGGAAAGCTGAATTCCAGCCCAGCCACCAAGTCCAAGATAGTCGAGAGGGATGACACCTTGGCCAGCAGGGAACGAGCCGCAAGGAACGGTGCCACTGACAAACTTCTCGGTCGGGCCACTATAAGCCGCCAGAAGGTTTGAGTTGGAAGACGCAACATTCGCCGCCCCGCCAGTAGCGAGAGTGGCCGACGTGGTAGTAGGGGCTTCCACGGAAGACGTGGTGGGCGCAACATAGACACTAGTCGAAGAAGTTGTGGGGACGACAACCGGGGTGGCAGAAGTTGTCGGCACAACCTCGATGGTCGAAGAAGTAGTTGGCTCCACGTAGACTGAAGTACTGGTGGGGACGACAGCGGCCGCAGGAGTCTCTGTGGTCGCCGGCTCGGCAGACGGGGTCAGAGTATTTCCCTCAGCATCGACAATAACGGTGACGTATGTATAGATGATGTCCACAGCACGCTTCTCCTTCTCGACAGCGGATCGGCGGTCAGCTTTGGCATTCCGCGCAGGGTGACGGTGGTGAAGATGCTGGCCCGAGAAACCACGACGCGTAACATTCTGAGAGTCAGCTGCAGCAGTCGCCGAGACGGACGACACAGCAGCAAGGAGCGCGATACCGGTCGCAGAGATAGTAGAGAACTTCATATTGTCAAAATACGAGATAAGAACAAAGCTGAACTGGCTGATTGAATTGAATTGATATGCTAGAGGTCGAAAGAGTGACTGAACTTGGAAATTCGACAACACAAGGAATGAAACGATGTCAAACGACTGGTCTAAGGAGTGGAGACACAGTAGTAGCACCGGATGGTCGAAGCAAGTTAGGCAAGAGCAATCACGAAAGAAAGACGCGACGACAAAGGTAACGAAGTGGGCGGCGGTTGGGGAGGAAAGAAGAAAAGCAGGGGCGCGTGAGGAATGTTGCCGGTTTTATCTTCCCTGCTCGGGGGACACACGCATTCTTTTGTCGCCTGCATACCCACTGCCACCAAACGTCGCAGCGCCTTGCCACCCTGCCTCATACGGTTAGCAAGGCCGCATGAACTGCAGTAGCATGCGCTAGTATACAGGGTCCTGAACCCTGTTAAGATTACACTCATCTAAAGCTGCATGCGTCTAGCCATTTCAGGAATAACGTTATTCGCGTGGCGCACGCTATATCGGCCCGCCTCCGTTTGCAGGCTAACTCGAAAGTGACTACGGCGAGTGACACTGCCTGGTCCGCCGCCTGCGGTATGCTAAACGTAGATGCCCAGCCACATTTATCGGCAGACTCACCGTTAGCATTGGTAACGCGACCCGCCGGTCACATTTTGAAGCCGCAGAGGGACCAGCCACTCGTGTCATCCACGCGATTCCAGTAGCTCAGGAACAACTGCCTGGCCGAGTTCCCGGTAGTTAGGTTCAGCTCTCGTGTCGTCCACGCGATTCCGCATGCTCAGGAACGAATGCTTGCCTTCTGTTTTGCCATCCACTGCACCCGGTACGACTTCGAGCAGCACGACATATTGAACAGTTCAGCGAAAGGCGAAGACGGCAATCGGCTCGGGTGATTCGGCGTCAGGGAGTTTTCTCTTTGCAAAATTTTCACCAAGGTCTGTGCTAACCTGTGAGTAACGTGTCGTGGGGCCTAGGTTACCCTCTCCTTGCCCAAATCAACAAGAATGCGATAATTGTACCATAGAAGGTCTAGGTATAAGCTTATGTGACGTATATGTCTAAGACGATACGCAGATAGAGCGAGCCATTTTGACCTGTCGGAGAGCATGTTGAATCACTCATTCACGAATGTCTAGTACCGTTATATCGCAATAGCCAATACCAACGTGCACAACGCAGGACGTTCTTTCTCATTTGATTACAGTCCTGGTATGGCTTGTCTTTTTAGTAACTTTCGCGGTTTCGGCAATTTAATTGATTGCCAACTCCACGCTGCGCGTAACTACGGTACAAATGGTTCAATGCGTATTCAAAGAAAGGCTCCAAAGAGTTCGGTTTGCTCTGGCAATTAAATGACCCGCCGTTGGCTTGATAGACTCTACATCCATCATCTTTTGTTGGCCTCTAATTGAAAGCGCGCGCCGTGTTGAAGAGTTCCAACTGGTGCAGGGCACGCGAGCCGATGACAGGCCCACGTTTGCCACGTAGAAGGCTCAAAACTCTCGGGCTGTAAAATCAAAGTAGAGAACGATTCAACATCGTCCGAAGAGCAAAGACGGACAGCTCGCCTCCGAACTGTCGAATAATCGGTCGGACTAAGTATTTCCAATGTGCCTATATGTACTAATCATAATATGTGCACTTGCTGGAGCCGAAATCGAAGCTACAATAATAATTTCCGGCCAACGTCGCAACTTCGTACAATGCGAATTCTACACACAATTTCCAGTATCTGAATGAAAGAATACACCTGAATGCTGAGTGATCGAAGTTACAGTTAAATTTACTTTTTCCTTGCTAGGGTATATTGCTGATTTTGTTTCTTTGAAGATACTGGCTGATCAGAGTGGAGAACGATTGAACCTATGGATCGAGAGACACTAGACAATTAATTGACTCGTCCGAGCGGCTGTCGGCGATCCACAGTTCAACCTCATCAAAAAAGCTTGGCTTGCGTGAATCATGCATCCGGTGGCGCTTCTAAGAGCCGAACTTCGCCCAGCTGCGGGTGATCCGGACTTTCCTTTGCGTGATCTGTCGCCGATCTGTGGTCTGTGCCTTCTCATTTGTGCTGGAAAACGTTGCTTAATCCCGTTGACAGCCACTTTTGGAGGTAGTTAGGTACAAGGGCGTCCGCTTATCTCGCCGTCGAGTGCTTTATTATCACAGTTGCTATCGTATTGCAGAGAAAGGTAGGTAACCCAGCCAAATTTCGGGCTTTCCACGTCACTTGAAACCCTAAACTGGGAACCCCTAACACTCAAAAGATGGTAAAAATTGTGTGCCTACAGCAAGAATATTGTACGAACTTCAGTCGCGCGAGAAAGATCTTACCCTAACCCTAATCATATTTTTGCTTTTCCAATCTCACGTCGTGCATTAATTAATATCGCATTGTTGCCTTTTCCGATGCTTTCATTCAACTTTAAAGTGCACCGGTTTTCCTTTGTACTATTCGCGATCTGGTATCTGCTCGCCGTATTCTCATCATTGGTCACCTACGAATAACAGTTATGTGCGTTAAACTTTCAGTAGGGCGCGCCTGTAAAATATCCAACACTCAATTATTTGGACTGTATGGTATTGGTCAATTGCCTGTACTGTCTGGTAAATTGGCCCTCTCATTTGCCACTCTCCACATTGCCTTCCGCGGCTCGCGTATGGACTCTTGACGCTATGTAATTGAGCAAATAGGCTATATTCTATGACTGGGGAATAGGCATATATGTTTGTATACACAGTACAGCAAAAATAACATCAAATACAAGCACCAAAGTCAAAGTCAAAAGAAAAATGCACAGATATTCAATCAACACCTTAACCCCAACAAAATACCCCAAACTTTTAATGTTCACTAACATTGAAACAAAACGATACGACCTGCGACCAAATCCACAACCGCTATCACTACAATTGTCGTTATTATCAATGCGTCAATTTATATCTATATATCTCAGGAGGTTGTCAGCTCGTTCGACTTGTTGTGGCCATTCCATCAGCTCGAGATTGCTCAAACCGTTACCGGTTAACTCGTCGACGTATAGGTTGCCGTGCTTCGTACACCCTGGGCACATACAGTTCTCGTTGCAGAAACAGTCGCCTCCGGGAACTGCACACGCCGCCGTAAGATACACCGAAAACAGGTTGTCGAGGTTTTCCATGCCTTCCGTAGTCAGGTCTTCGCCTGTTGATGATGGCATTGATTGTTGATTAACGTCTAAGGGGATAGATTGTTGTGGAGGCTGTGTGGCACGTTCGGGATGTAGAGAAGATACCAGAGGCATCCCTGACTGTGAGAAGTGATGAGCAGATGGAGACGATAGTGACAAGGTGACGTTATCTTTAGGCGTATGTGCTGGAATTGCAGACCTATCTGCCGCGCTTGATTCGCTGCTGCACACAAGAGGATTGCTTACAACACCGCTGAGAGAGCTGTATTTCGTAAGGGCGTCCACTTGAGAAGACGTAAGGGTAAACGGGATTAATTGGTGGTCGGTAGTACCTCCGGTGTACAGTGGATTAACGCGATGTTGATGCTCCTCGCCGTCGGTAGGTATAACAAGTCCTCTTGGGGCATCGTTCGGCTGCTGAGAATCCGCCAGGTAGCTCTCCAGCGAACACAGAGCCTCGTCGTAAAGCAGAGTTCGACCGGTAGTTGAATAATCAGACTTTCCGTCAACTTTTTCTATATCCGGAATATCGCTCCAGCTGCTTGGTCTCTCGTGCGCGAGTGGAGTCGTTGGAATGTTCGCGTGATTTCCATGTGAGCGATCGCACGGTTTCACAATTGCTGGGCTGTTCATTCCAGGTCTCAAAACAATCGATCTCAATTTGACCGACCTCCATATCTTCGACGAGTCCGGTGAAGTTGACAAGGAGGATGATCGAGTTGAGGACGAAGATGACGCAGAAGCAGACGAGTTCGAGGCGACGTAATCCTGGCTGAAACCTATACCTTCCTTCAAATCCGCTTCATCAGCACAACAGCGAGAACTGACCGCCGATACAATAGCTTTGGGACTGCAGCAGGAAGACTGTGTTCCATGCGTCTGCATATTCGCGCAGAAATGATTTGATGATTTCGGGGTGTCTTGCGTTCCTACTATCCGTCCTTCGTCATATATAATCTTCTGCAGTTTCTGACCTTTCAGGTCTCCATTGCCAGAGTGCAAATGAATCGTTTTCATTTCAGCTTCGTTCTCATAACCGTGATTGTTGTCACCACAGCAAGAGCTTTGAACTGACGTTTGCGGGACAACAACTAGTGATGTCGGCGGATGTACATATCTCTCTTCGTCGGTATCGAGAATCCTGCGTTTGCCGCCATCTACTTCGTGAAAAACAGGTGCGCTTGATTCAGAGCCTGACAAAGTCTACAGATCAGTGATGGACGTCTTGTGCAAATATCCAACGAGCATACCTTTTGGTAAAATAATAGCTGCAACTCCACACTCGCAAGTTCCATCCGGCAAAACTGCCATTCGATGGTTGCAATCCGCAACCGGCCTACCACGCTTACGCACCTGTACTAATGGTCGATTCTTATGTTTGCATGTTGAAGAGCGGTGACCTCTGATGCATCGTATGCTGTATACATTCGTTAGTAATGCCCACATGTAGACCATCAAAAAGTACGACTGACCAGGCATATTTCTCGCCGTCGACAAGCAACATGACGTCCTATAGGAGAGGCAGCTCAAGTCTGAAACGTAGATATAAATTCAACGCGCTACCCTGGTCATGCGCTTTCAACCCGTCAGACGGTCAGCTCGAAGGAGGAGTAATTCCCAGCGCGTTTGTTACCGTCCGATACCACCAGAACCCAGAGTAATACTGTCCATACAAATGACCGAGCAAGTTTGGGTAATGTTTTGCAAAATCGTTTACAACACAGCAAGTCCGCAAAAGTACCGATCGCGTCGTCCGATAGTTGATGGGTTTTTTTTGGCTTACGAGCATGGGCGCAGCTGACAGTGCACTTTACTAAAAGCTCGCGACCTCTAGAGAGATAAAGCGTCAATTGAGGCGCGATTCATCACTTGGAGCTGCGCCGCATATAATTTGCTCGTCTCCTGAAATTCGGCCGTCTACAGTGGGAGGCTACTCCGATGCAGGCAGGAATCGTGGCAGGAGAGGCTAATTGTTGCGCTGGCCGAATATTTCCCTGTTACATTGAATAGTTTAATCGAATTACTTACGTCTACAGTGTCCTATCGCAGTAGACTTCAGGTCAAGCTTACTGGCATGCCCTATGGAGGAATTCCAATTGACGACCTGATTTCAAACATTTCAATTAATATGAGATAGAAGAGGATGAAAATTTGTCCATTACCCGTATTATGGACATTCATGCGCATATATTAATACTTATGCTGAATCTATAGTGTACATTAATTTACAAATTTCTCGGCGCCTCTTCTACTGGATTTGACGGACGCAACCTCTCATACTCCTCCTGATAATCATTCATAATGCTCTGGGCTCTCTTAAGCATTCGCGGCCATCCAGCTACATCATGACTGTCATTCTTTGTCTGATTTATCCGGTCTAAATCGAATGATTGATTTGCTCTGTAGACCCAATGAAGAATTGGGCGATGACGGCGACGAAGAGCGCGCCTCTCTGAGTTCGTGAACAGTCGCGTTTGTACTTGCTCCGACTGCTGGGATTTTAGTCGTTCTTCATCGTTCTCTTCTGGTTCCATGTAACCTGGCGACTGCACGTGTAGCTCCTTCACGCCTTCATCAGTAGTAACTTCAGAAACCTCCGGTCGCATCGACGGCATCGACAATTCGGATCCCTCAATCTCTTCGCCGATTCTAGTTACATAGCCGTAATCATTAATAACTGATTGAACTGCATGACGCATAAGTCGCTCTATTTCCCCTTTTTCAAACTTGGAATCTGCCTTAGGAATGAAATAGTATACACCGTCGATACCCTCGAAGAACTCAGTGTCTCTCTTCACTAAAAGTGATTCCCACTCCGTTGCGGGCTCGCATTCTGTGTCCTCTTTGTCCACTGTATTCTGTCGCTGCTCGCCTTTGAGCAAGAAGCTGAGTTGAGGAGCGAGATCTGACATCGGCTCAAACGTTGTCATACGGTCCCACCGCTCGTTCTCCCTCGTGATCCCCTGCGCCCTGCAGTATTCCGCGAAAAGATGATACTTGATCTGCTTCCGTAGTTTCGTCCTAAACATCGCACCGTTCTTGTGAATAGCGTAATCGGCGCACACGAATGCGGGACGCGACTTTGCGAACGCACTGATGGCGTGGTACGGCGGGAAGTACCGAAATTCAAGCTTATCCGACCTAAATCTTCGCGGAGTAAATCCAATGCGTTTAGTTGCTCCGAGTACAATTCCGTCGACTCCATGTATGTTCGTAGCTGACTGATTCTTCTTCGAGGCGACGAAGAGACCGGGGCGCACGCGATCGTTCTCAACGTCGATCACACCGCCGCGATTCATGAGCCGTAAGTAGAATCTTCGTTGAAATGGTATGGCGAGCACGTCAGGATACTGGCTCACATTGTCGAGCATGCTGGATGGCAGGTCGACGTCGAGCTTGTACTTCTGCGAGAGATAAATGTCGAGCAGTTCGCTGTCAGAGATGCCGTACTCGCGATTGGTTCCGACCCAGGGAGGCTGCGATCCGCCAGGTAGCATGCTCCCCGACAGTTTTGACTTTGGAGTCGGTTTCCATGGCGGCGAAAGTCTGCGAATGCGCCATCGCTTGAACCATTGCTGTGTGCGCCACCCTTTCATGGATTTCTTTTTGGTTGATGATCGAATTACACGACTGCTGAGTATGAGAGTGTGGATATGATAGCTATGATATTACTGAACTAGTCGCAATAATCCTAGTAGCCGTCAATCAATAGTAGAATTATACGTTTATATATCGGAGATCGCCATGGGTTGCATCTTACCACTATGACGAGGACTACTCTGAATCAGGTACGTGTCGCTCTAACAGAATTTAAGATCAGTTTGAACTCGGGAGCTGGCGTCCGTGCCAGGGTTGCCTGTTGGGAGTTTAGATGTTGGGTATGGGTCATCCATCGACTGGGGTCATCGCGACATGCTGAAGCCGGATCGAAGTCGGGAAATGTTATCAGTGCGATTAATCTTAATAAAGTCTGATAAAATGTTGACTATATGTAGCAGTATTTTCTGATTTGCGCTGGCAATGTAACTTTATATCACTTGCCATAACTCAAGAAGGGCAATTCGCCGTCGGCTCCGTGATCTCGATCAAGCATTAATAGAAACTCCAACGGTGTGCGTGCTGTCTTATCACAACGACTTCAATTAATTATCTATTTACCAGCCTCCACTCTTGCGGGTGCCAGCTCGCGCATGGCCAGTTGACAACTGCATCTACCACGCCTATTCTGCCAGCCCATCTGCTCCGTCTGTCGCTGGCCTCGATTTGGGCGCTCGACGATTACACTCGCTCTTGAGAAGCAGACTCGAACCAGATCCGCCATGCCTATCTTTTTCAGATCTGCTACCCAGGAAGCTGAGTCGACATCCGCGCCAAGCAATTTCTCAGATGGGGTGGTTGTTGACTACAATGATACTTTAGAGAGCGAATTGCGGCTTATCGCCCCTTCGGCTGGAAGCAACGACGACATTGACAGCTTGGCTAGTTGGTTGTCTGAATTCGAGGAGGAGAGAGAAAAGGTAGAGGACGAGCACCGGGAGAATGAGCATGGCGCATGCGAGGAAGCTGTAGACGGCGAGGAAGATGCGGAGGGTGAGGACGAGGCGAAAGGGAATGAGACGAGCGGAAAGCAATACACGCCAGACGATCTCGTCGCTAGCTTCCAGGCGTGTGGAATTCACGATCAAGTTGCACACAAGAAGGTCTTTTTGCAAAAGTTAGACAATGAAGAAGCTGCACTGCTATATGCTTTTGCCGCGTTCTTCTGTCTCAACGGACCCGTTGGGTTCAAAACCAGGATCCATTTGAGGTTTGAATGCGGAGAGCCATACAATCTGCAGATTGACAAGCACACCTCAATACGGGAAGTCTTTGGTGCCAAGATCACTCATTTAGCATTCGCCGAGTACGTGTCGGCGGTTAAGAAGTCGCTGCCCAAGGGAATTGCGTGCCCGATGATCAAAAACTACGGGGAATATTTCCCGAATCTGGCATTTATTCTTACGCATATTGGTGGCTCTACTTCTGCCGACATGAAGAGAATGGATATTCACCAAGCGGCGCCGTTGAATTCGAATTTTCCATGGGCGAATAAGGGGAAGAAATCGAAAGCAGTGAATGCGGCAGGACAAACGAAGATGCTGGTATTCTGATCATTTGGAAATCGGAAATTGGGAAATTTTGCTCACATGGCGAACTCTATGGGGCAAACGGTATATACTAGGGTTTTTTCTACAGGTGGTGAGTGAGAGATGGCAATGATCTGAAAGCTCAATTCGCGCTGGCGAAAGATAATGTCTGTCTCTCGAGCTTCGTACTTACCTTTTGCCAAAGTATTCGGACATTTTGAGTGTGGATCTTGGGCTGTATTAGCTTATATTTAGGTTCTTGGTGTATGTATGCTTGTGAACTTGTCCTATGGATATAATAATAGGTGGATATAGTTTATTTTCGAAAGCCTTCGCACAAACTCCGTGTGAATAATACATTACCAAGAGATATCCTCGAAGCGCTGTTTAAAGGTTTCGTATCACGTCTATTGAGCCCCATATAGTGCCTTCTTAATAATTGACGAGAGCTCATTGGGATCCTTCGGTACTTTCGTAAAGTTCTCGTGCCCCGCTTCAGTCACAAGAACGTCGTCCTCAATCCGGACTCCGCCGACATCCCAGTACTTCTGCAATACAGCCTGATCAATGTACTTGCCACCGTCGCTGAGGCCCTCATCGCCGCGCAAATACGGTTCGATCAAGAAGGGATTGAAATAAATTCCAGGTTCCACAGTCACGACCATTCCGGCTTGTAGTCGTCGTCTGATCCGGAGATATTTGAAAATCGGGTCCGGGTCATGATAGTTCGCACGGCCGCCAGTATCATGGGTATCCATACCCAAAGTATGACCCAACCCGTGTGGTAGGAAAGCCGATGACACTCTTGACGTCAGAATATCTTCCTCTGTCCCGCCCGTGAAGATTCCCAACTTCAGGAATCCTTTGATGAGGATCTTGTGTGCAAGTATATGAAGGTCGTCCCACAACACTCCTGGGGCCACGAGTACCTCGGTTGCCTTGTGCATTTCTAGAACAAGAACATAAATAGCCCTCGACTCAGTCGTCCATTCGCCGTTAATAGGGAAAGTTCGAGTAACATCCGACGCATAGTTCTTCCATTCAGCTCCAGCGTCTAGAAGAATCAACTGTTTACCTGCCGTGTCGGCATCGTTGCGAACGTAATGAAGAACTGAGCACGCCCGGCCAGCACAACAAATCGGATCGTAGGACTGATTTTTGGAACCAGCGCGCATTGAGTGATACACGAACTCGGCGTGAATATGAGTTTCGTTCGTGTGTATTTTCATTGTAGTGAGGACTCTGAGATGAGCTTCATTAGAGATTGCTGCGGCGCGTCGCATGAGTCTTAGCTCGAACTCGTCCTTGATCAATCGCGCTTCCTCTAGTGCTTCCAAAAAGTGTACATCCGAGTCCGCTACTGCATGGACATTCGCCTCCAGCAATCCGACAACCTTGGTATGATCTTCACCCGTGAGCGATTCAGCTGTGAACACTGTCCTTTTTGAAAACGAGGCAGCTATATCAGTCGCAAGAGAGTCTGAACATCTGACATCATCAACATCAAATTCTGCCTTCGCCTCTTCGATTGTTAATGGCATACCGCTCCACATGACGTCGTCGGCTTCGATTGGAGGCAGATAAAGCACAAGCGTCCCCGTACTGGTGTCGTACGTCAGATAGCTTTCTGGTATATCACATCCGGATAGATAATAGAAGTTTCTGTTTTGACGGAATGGTTGAGTTTGGTCGCTAAATGGCCAATACTTTGTCTTCGGAGCTGCGAGTAGAAAAACTGGTGATTCTGTGGCGTCGCTGAAGTGGGATGGGGAGAGAGCGCATAGATGCTGCTCGACGCGAAGCGCGTGAGCTTTAGCTGGATATTTATCCACTGTCATTGCTAAGTCGAGCAGTTAAAGGACGAGGGGGTATGTCTTCGTAGTGTCATTAGCATTTGGATCGAGCAGATTGCGAGAAGTGTCGTGTTGCTGAGCCGATGATTTAATGCTCGCTAGTCACGAGCCGCAGTTCCCCTCGTGCAGAGTTGTCCACTGGCTAACTTCACGGTAATGCGGGACGAGATATACTATTCCCTTTGACATTACACTTGTATCACTCACTACTTGACAGGCAGACATATTGTAAGACATTTGATGCAAGCGTACTACACTTTCTTGCAGACCGAACCGAGAATGACGTATGTGCTGTATCATCAAGCACGTATTGTAATGCACAGAACTTGATATTTAAAGTACCATACATGCTCGGGGGCCTCAACGTTTCAATAAGTCCAGCTGCGATTTTATCACAGTATTCCGCTAATAAATCTTTCTAGGGATTTTGGTGTGAGGGGATGAGGAATTCCATTCTCATCGGAGATTTGCAAATTGGCTAGAAAGGTGGTGTTTGTTTTGATCCGAACACACTTGACTACGCATCGAGAGATCTTTCACAAAATTAGACCGCTGGCGTTGCCATCTTAACATTATATCTCGTCCAGCCCATTATCTCTCTTGACTTCTGACTGCTCGCCTGCTCATCATACACACTTATACTACGACAATATATGTCTTCCTTCGCGTCTATTGTTACGTTCCTGAAGTCACTTGGTGCAGCTGTATCTGAGGTTGGCACCAAATATACATTTTCTCTGGGCATTTTTGGTACTTACCAGTACGATTTCTTAGGTTCCAGAGCGCAGTGTCACTTCCGGCACATATCTAAGCGCAAGCACATCTTCGCCAATTTATGATGGAATCTTCGAAGCCTCGTTTGATGATCATCTTCCTGTTTTACTTTCACGCACTTCTAGTCCAGTACCACCTCCTAGGTCAACCTGGAAGTCGTCTTATTTGAGCAAGTCACCTTCTCCACTTGCTGTCTTATCTACGTCTTTCCGCGGTCACATCAGAAAGCATAGCAGCTCTAGTACCATAACCGCCCCGACGAAGCGCAACAAGTCGTTATCCCCGAATAAAACCAACAAAGGATCACGCGCTTCAAGCAAAGAAACCCCTTTAGCGCAACGGCCAGCGAACCAAATGTCATGTTCTAGTGCGGTGGTTCCCTCTGAGAGCGTATTCAGTATGGGACTAGTCGTTGACACTAAGAACAACGAGAATATCGAGGTGACCGAAGTACGACCTGCTTGTGCGGCATCATCGACGAGTCTTCCTTTTGTTGGCCCCATGAACTTGAAGTCGCAGACATGCGCTTGTGGTTCGCCTGCAGTAGCTGTGCCTGTGTTTTCCGACGCCGAGCGAGACGAAACTGACCACAGTGCGAAGCTGAAGAGGATCGACAGCGCCATATTTGATGAATTAGAGAGAAAATCTGCAGGAAAGGATCCTGAGATTACAGGTATCGATGTCGTCTCTGATTACGAGGACGACGAAGATGACAATGGCGGCAACGTCATTGCGGTTAGAGTCTCCGACTCATTTGGATTATGCGGCGGCCCGGAAAACAGTAACGACGAAGTGAAAAGCCAAGCACAGCTAGACGGCGATAATTTTGAGAGAATGAGATCCGGTCTTGTGAAGATGTCCGCCTTGATACCAAGTGATTCTATTTCTGCGTCATTAGTCGCAAAGAAGCACTTACCCGTTGTTCCAGCAATCAGCAAGGTTGTCACTCCAACTTCGGGGCAGATTAATCTCACATCGATTGCTAACGCCATTGGAGAAATCAGTAGACCGAGTACTGTCATAATCGCGCTAGATGCCGAATTGTCAGCTGCAAATGCAAGCAACAACACGGTTATGATGCATGCAGTTGCCCCATCAGCTAAATTTCAGTCTCCAATAAAGTTTCATCAGCTTCAGGGAGATATGTTCGACAGTGACTTACTGAATGTTGGAACAAGCGCTACTGCCACTGCTAGTGGCAAGCAAAATAATAAGTCGAACTTCGGAAGAATAAGCTTCAAAAAGGCAAAGAAAAAAGGAGATGATATTGTAAGGCTTAGGTCTCCTACGAGTGCCAGATCACTCAAAAGTTTGCGATTGAAGTCGTGGTCTACCCGAGTACAGAATTCAAACCGAAAGATGATGGCGACAATTAATAGGCACGTTACAGGAATCAATAAGCTTTTTAATAAGCCTAAATCTCCAAATAAGACTGTCATCCGACAACCTTTGATTGAGGACAGTTTTAACGATTTCATGCCATCAGAGCAATTCTGAAAATTCTGAAATATCTCGGTTAAAGAAGCATGCGGAATAACAAACGTGCGAAGTATGCATATGGAACTCCTTTTTTTGCTATCTGATTTACCTTGTTGGCTGCACTGGACTGAAGTATATCGATATTTTATGATACTGTCTCACTCTTACACTTTATCACTAATTGCTATATGCATATGCTCTATATAATTTCACATGTTTTCTTTCCAATGAACTGGTCCAATTAGTATGAATTATCAAACCGAACTCCAATCTGACCCAACACGCATGATCGAAAACATAATGCCTACACTACAGCTTCGCAACATCTCCCTTCCAGGTTATGCCACACAGTCCACATATCCTCATTGACAGATCACGTACGCTCATGATCTCCTCTTTCGATGCTCCATTGTTTAGGCCTCCTCTCAGGTGTCCCTTCAATTGAGGATTCACATCCTGCGGGATCAAGCATGCAATAACCACGAATGATGTTTCCTTTGGAGATAAAACTCCTGTGTAAGATAACAGCGGTGAATACACATGCTGGAGCGCATACTGTGCAAGGTCTGGGTATGCAGTTTGCATTTGCGAGAGTACCCGTCGTGACACCTTCCCGTACACCTGATTCCAAAAGACAGCTCCTCTTTCATGTTCCTCGGCTGTAGAAATATGTGGACGCAAAATATCGTCTTCCCGGAACTCACGTGGCGTCGCGTTTCTGAGTTGAATCAGCGAGTTGATTGCCCTTGGAAGTCCCCCCAACGCAGCACCTTTTAGAAGTGCTTCCCGCGTTTTGCGTGCTATTATTCGTACAGCCTCTGGATCTGAATCTGAGCAGTCCACGACTATATCCTCCTCTTCAGAGTCGTAGCTGCTAGAGGATCCAGTAGGCGAACCTGGCAACAACACGTTGCTAGCACTTGCGTAGGCCTGAATCGCGGAATTCACCGATGATTGGTGCAGAGCAGATGAACTTCGCCGAGCATCGTGCTCAATTGCATATTTGAATATCTCCGGAATGACCTCTGGGCGGTTACAAATGCTGAATGTAGCTGCTGCGATGTAGTACCATGATGAAGACAGCAATGGTGTAGACCGTAGTGTGGATAAAAACGCTGGGGTAAGAACGGTCATTGCGACAAAGTCTTGCAGTACTGCAAGCAGCTATATAAATTCCGAGTGAATATCAGGTAGTAGGAGCCATTCTAAACTTGAATAAAAGAGAACAGATCGATTTATCTAATTAAGTGAACACGTCGACGCTTCCTGTTGGTCGCGCCTAGTGTGCCATCGACGGGCTCCGGCGGATCGCCGGGTATATGGGGTAATATGTAGCCCTAACCCATTACAGATGCCATCTAAAAAGCAGCAGTTCAACCTAACTTGGATATAGTTCAATCGCGACATAGTCTCAGCTTGGGCTAATGAGAATGGTATCATGAATTAAAGGTGATCCGTCATGTAATAAGTAACTTTGTTCTTTGATGACGTAGTAGAAGTAGGATTACACGTGAGGACAAGACCAAATGAAAGAATTCTTTTATATATCCAGTTCCATCCACATTATAAGTTACACGAAAACCATCACATCCACCTACTTTTATCCCGTTTACCTAGACTTGACGACATCTTTGGTCTTGGCGATCTCCTCATCCTGCTCAACAACGATGATTTCGATATGGCAAGGAGATGACATGTACGGGTTGATACGACCGTGAGCACGGTAGGTACGTCGGCGCTGCTTAGGAGCTGTAGATAACATCACGTTAGTTACTTGTCCTCGCGCATATTTCATCAGCGCTATAACAATTGAACATACCCTGGTTGACTTGAATGTGCTTAATGATGAGCTTGGAGGTATCGAGGCCCTTGACCTGTTAAGATCACAGATATCAGTATGCTGTTCTACAATAAATAGCCATTCTTTTCGGCGATTTAACAGTCCAAGCCTACTCAAATCACAGAGATTGTAAAATCAAAGACACAAAAATAAGTGCAAACATACATTAGCGTTGGCCTCAGCATTCTTCAGAAGGTCAACTATGAAGTTGACACTCTTAACTGGCCATCTAGCCTTGGTGACACCGAATTCCTTGCCTTGGCCAGTTCGACCGATGCTGCCAGCGAATCTTCTGAAAGGGATAGCCTGCTTCTTCTCCTTGACGTTTGCTAGATACTTCAGAGCCTTCTGGAGCTCCCATCCGTTGACGGCCTGGGCTGCCTCACGGGTGTTCTTGAAAGACACTCGAAGAAAGGACCCACGGGAGCTCGCGCTCTTGGCCGGGTTCGCAGGAGTGGCGGCGTAACGAGTCATTGGTGATGTGTTGTTGAATATGGAGGAATCGACCTGTACAATCGCCGAGTCTGGTGTTCACAGTTTCGAAGTCGCGCAAGTGTGTGTGTTGCCCGACTCGCATTGGCGACGAGGAGCAGTTGGGAGGTTCCCGATCTGTGACTGCGTTTTGGCATTGTCCTCATCTGGACAACGATGTAGGGATGAACCCTAACTGCCTGAAGTTGATGCTGACAGCTTCGACCATGCGAGAAGTTACGCATAGACTGGAAAATTGGATTGCAGATGGGACTAAAATTCAAATCGTAAAAAAATTCAGCACCAGGAGTTCACTGCGGATCACTTAGCCAGGCTCTGTTGTACCGAGTTCTACCACACAAGTAGCACTCATATCATATATTAATAATGGCATTTACTCCAAGAGGTGGTAGAGGTGACGGCAGAGGTGGTAGAGGTGGATTTTCTTCTAGAGGTGGTGTCGGCGGTGGCCGCGGAGGCGGGCGAGGTGGAGGTGAGTCGATACGTTTTAATAACGCTTTCAGAGATGACAACATGTTTCATTTTTTGACCAGCTATATCGAGATAAGGAATGGATAAGCTGACTATTATTTAGCTCGTGGAGGACGTGGCGGTGGTCGTGGAGGTCCTGCCAGAGGAGGCCGTGGTGGTGCCCGCGGTGGTGCTCGCGGGGGTGCACGCGGTGGTGCCCATGGAGGTGCGAGGGGCGGAGCCAAGGTCATAATTGAGCCCCACAGACATGCTGGTACGTTATTGTATTATGGTATTCAGACCTTAACGGGGAGTTGTGAGGTTACTTATCGATTGCCGTGTAGGTGTTTTCATTGCTCGTGGGAAGGAGGATATGTTGGTCACCAGAAACCTCACGCCTGGTGAGGCCGTCTATGGAGAGAAGAGAATCTCTGTCGATGTTCCAGCAACTAGCCCCGATGGTGTCACGACGAAGGTTGAATACCGCGTGTGGAATCCGTTCAGATCGAAATTGGCTGCTGGAATCATGGGTGGTTTGGATGAGCTGTACGTCGCGCCGGGCAAGAAGGTCCTGTACCTCGGTGCAGCCTCCGGAACTTCCGTCAGTCACGTCTCCGATGTTGTTGGTCCCGAGGGCATCGTATACGCTGTTGAGTTCTCACACAGATCCGGCAGAGATCTGATAACAATGGCCAAAAAGCGGCCCAATATCATCCCGATCATTGAAGATGCTCGCCACCCTCAAAAATACCGCATGCTCGTCGGCATGGTTGACGTCGTCTTCGCGGACGTTGCTCAGCCAGATCAGGCTCGTATCATTGCCCTAAACTCGCACATGTTCTTGAAGGACCAGGGTGGTGTTGTGATCTCTATCAAGGCGAACTGTATCGATTCCACTGTTGATGCCGAGACCGTTTTTGCCAGCGAAATTCAGAAGTTGAGAAAGGAGAGAATTAAGCCACAGGAGCAGCTGACATTGGAGGTATGTTTATATTTGGAGGTTTGATATGAGTTTATGAAAAGGTACTAACAGATTCTCTAATATAGCCATATGAGCGTGATCATTGCATTGTTGTTGGAAAGTATGTAAGATCAGCGAATTGAAGGGGAGGCTTAGACTTTAATGGGATAATCAAAAGTCCAAAACAGGGTTGTAAATTATTCATTTTTTAGGGTTTTGTTTATTGATTTATGTAATTTGGTTCTGTTATGCGGGGCGAAGGCAATGTGTTACAAAATTGGGAGCTGTTTACCTCTGCGTTTGACTCGGCTCCTCTACTGCATTCGACGCCGGACCATAGACTTATCTAATATATCATGGCCTTACTGGTGAATATAGGCGATATATGGGATATCATACGAGAGTCGCATGTGCTGTCGGAAAGTACCGACGAAAGAAAGAAGGCGCCCAATTGTAGGTAGCTTCTGAATTGCTTACAGGAACAACACGTGTAAGAGAAGCGGGCCATTCACAGACCGAAGCGCGCTCCGAATCGTTGCTCAGCAGAGAGTTGCGTGGATCTGCAATCCTTATCTGATGCGCCATGGTCTGGAATCGCTAGAGATGACAGATTTGGGATGCGGCTAATAAGCAAAATTTAGCTTGCAGAATCCCTGTTGTACAGTTCGCGTGCGTCTAAACCTTATCGGGAATAGCGCAATGTGGGTGCGGCCGCTTGTTTTGCCTCGTACAATGATTGATCTGGATGGCGGACGCCTGCTTCGTCCGATTCGTACACAGTCTCGCGTCGTTCACCCACCCACCTCACAGTCTTGACTATTACGCGTGTAAAAGATGCTGTTTGGTTCTGCTGTGAACTTGTCAGCTCTGCTGTTTGCCATCGCCTTGGTGCCATCCGTGAGCGCCGTCTTCAACTGCAATGCCGTCATTGACGGAAAGACGGTCAATCTCACCGCCCTGGCGGGCCCTCGCAATGTCCAGACTACAAGAAGTACACCGCCGAGTACTACTACGATGATGTGGACCATTGATCTCTGTGCGGCATTGCAGCCAAACAACGAGATGGCTGCCAACATGCAATGTCAGCCCGGTACTCAAGGTATACTTGATATCGATCTTAGGCGGTCGATCGGATCTTGCTAACTCGTTAATTATAGTCTGCGGTATTCAGAAGATTGCCATCGAGGGCCAGGACCCAATTATCTCGCAGGTTATTCCTGTTTCTGGCGACCTCGACGGCGTTACCGCGCCGTATGAGGTTAGCAAATATGATGACGGCTCCAACGAGGACTTCACCTTGCATGTTTTGCTCCAAGGTGGAAAGTGGGGAGATGCCACTGACTTGGAGACGAACATTTACTTGGTTTGTGACTCAGCGTATACCGAGACCACGCCCAATCCAGATGGGCTTGCCCTCAACGGTACCGACACCCCTGGGCTTCAGTTCCTCGACTGGAACGAGCATACTCTCAATCTGCAATGGAAGACCAACGTTGTTTGCGACCAGTCATTAGTCTCTCCCCAGCAATCCGGTGGTGGCTCCGTCGCCTGGAAGGTTATCAAGTACATCCTTATCGTTGCCCTTATCCTCCTCGTCGGATATTTCGTCGTCACTGCCTACATCAATTATAGTAAGGGTGCTACTGGCGTGGGTCTTCTCCCCAGCTCCGAGACTATTCTCGATATTCCATACGTCGCCCGTGACTTTGTCAAGAAAATCGGCAGCGGGTTGTCGTCCAACAGCCGAGATGGCTACTCGGTCTTCTAGGTTAGAGCCGTCTTTTATAGGGGGTGTCTACATAGTCAAAAGCGGCAGTGGTTCTTTTAATTTCTTGGATTCGAGGGTTTCCAATTTTGTTGATACTTGCATTTCCCTATGTGGTTTTTCTTTACTTTAATCGCAAGTGTCTGTTTTGCATTATTATGGTTGTTTTCGGAGCTTTAGTTTCCTTTTCTTATGTTTTGGGTTGTAAATGGCACCGAATTTGGGTAAATCATTTGTTAGTGTGTAGTGGTTTTACCTTGAACTACTTTTTTGACGGAAATCACTTTCACGTCTGAAAGAGGCTTCGACTTTTTATATAGACTTCTTTTATAACTAAATGAATACTTAGTCGAGCATGTCTTCTATGGATCGCACTACTGCTTGATTAATGTGGGAGCGTCCATATAGAGGGCGCCGCACGTTGTGAGGTTAGGGGGGTGAACTACTGCGCTTGAACCTTGAACCTTTCAAAATTTCAACACATATTTGCAGCCATTGTGCCTATCAGTGGTGCCTCAGTCTGCTATAT
This sequence comes from Lipomyces lipofer, assembly GCA_003705915.2. Lineage (NCBI taxonomy): Eukaryota > Fungi > Ascomycota > Lipomycetes > Lipomycetales > Lipomycetaceae > Lipomyces > Lipomyces lipofer. The sequence continues at coordinate 60,864 of PPJX02000005.1, read as the reverse complement.
ACTCATTTGGCTATCTCCTTTCATCTATCTGTCAATTACAATGATCATGGCGACCACACGAACAATGTCAACTAAGTTGCTGTTGCAAGCTGTCAGCTGCACGACTCGGCCACAAGCCTGCAGAAGCCTCCTCCTACAATCTACGATTCAGAGTGATAATTACAGATTTAGAAAGAGTACATACTCGCAAAGAGGATACGCAACCGTACTCGACACCGCGAATTTGCTAAAGAATTCCAGTTCCAATTCAGGCTTCCAGCGGCCAACCAAGCGATTCTGGGAGAAAGCCAACGTGAAGACTACGGAAGGTAATTTAGCGGCGCTTTGTCCAAATATGCCATAAAACGGCCAGTCTATCTGGATACTAATTGTAATAATACTTTTGCAGAGGGCCATCAAATAAATCTCGATGTCCGCCCCGTCAAGACCTCATCCGGCCACCCGCTGGTTGTCCCCGCCAACAAAACTGCACTAGCGCACCTGATCGCCCAGGAATGGGCCACGCTCCCCTCGCTCGCTATAAAGCCGCATTCTCTTCCGCTGACATCCCTCGCTGCGCGGGCGATTGATATTACTAAGTCGTCTAGGCCGGTGGAGGTGAAGGAGCAGATTGTGCATTCGCTACTGCCGTATTTGGATACGGACACGATGCTGATTTTCGCGCCGTCGAGTGAATACAATGGCGCGTTGAGGAGGGCACAGGAGGAACAGTATCGGCCAGTCATCTCGTGGGCCGAGGAATATTTAGGAGACGTGAAATTGGCGTACTCGGACGGCGACAAAGGTTTGACAGGCAATCTGCAACCTGAGGAGACGAAGGCCAAGGCACTCGAGTGGGGAATGGGACTGGATGTGTGGAGTCTCACGGCATTTGAACGAGCTGTGTTAGGTAGCAAGTCGTTTTTGGGAGGCATTCAGCTGGTAACCAAGAAGGTTTCGACGGCGGATTTGGCAGATGCAGTGACTCTGGAGGTAGTGCATCAGGTGAAGCGGTGGGGTGAGGTCGAGGATTCGCACGATGTCGATTGGGCGGATCTAAGACGGCAGCTGGGCAGTGCTGCAGTTTTGATGATCGAGGATTAGATGGATTCGGATATTTAGGTTTTGTGTGTATGCGCTTATTGCTAGAAAGGATAGTTGCAACGGAAGGTCATGTAATGTCACATCTATTAACAAAGTTCAAAAATTTAGTATTGATGTGGCCAACTCGAAACACTTCGTCCTTCCAAAACCAAGGTATGAAATAGTTACACAAACGTTAAACCAAAATGAGAATTCTAAGAACGTATGTACAAACACGCGAATAAAATAACACCTAAAATATATCCCAACCGCTTGCCCTCACAGCGACTCTCTAATCGCTTTGTCCACCAAGTTCGTCTCCTTCTCACCCTTGAACTATACCATAAACGTCAGTATATCAAGGCACACAAGCGAAAAGAGTAGATAGGAGGACATACCTGAAGCATATACACCGCAATACGCGAATCACCATCAGCTATGGCATCTGCATGTTCTGCCAGCTCGTCCATGACGTGCACCGCCAGACCTGTCCGTCCAATCCTCTCAAAGGAGTTCTGCCCGACAGCAAGGTCGAACACAACCTCGCCGTCATGTGCCTTCACCGAAACCCTGTTGCCACTATCGTCAGTGTCAGGCACTCCGGTAATCGAGACCTTCGCAGGTCCAAGATTTCGCCATTTCAACGCATTCTGTCGAAGGAATAACCGACATTTGAAATCCTTCACTAAGAGAATCTCGCCGCCCGCGACGCTAGCCCCACTGGATAGGATGATGCTGTTGTGTGCACTTTCGAGAGAAGGATGATACCACATGGACGTATGTCCGAGTCGCGATGACGAGAGACTGCTGTGTGAGGACTCGCTGCTCGCGATACTCGGTGCGGAGGAGCTGAACGGCCGAGATCTGAGGCCTTTGAAATCTAGACGGCAAGAATTCATTGCATTCACCATACGATCTGCATCGACAGCCGTACGTGTTCGAAACATTGTGATACCAGAGCTTCCTGCCTTCTTGACATGGATATCGAACGCAGTCGACCGTCTGACACTAGCCTGCGGCGTCAATGGGATCGTGAGGAGAGACTGACTTCCATCAGTCATTGTCGAGAGCGCATTATCCCCAAAACTGAACTGAACGCTCTTCGTAGTGCCCGCACTACTAGGAGCTGTTGATGCCGCACTGCTCTGGATGACGCTCTGGTGACTTCCAGCTAGTAGTGGCCACACCTCGATGCCTCCACTGTCATCCATAACGGTCACCAGCACGCGGACTTCGCTATCGGCCAGCTTTTCCCACTTGTTATGTGCACCCCATTCGTAGACCATGGCGTTGCTTCGGAAGAGCACGATCTTCATGTCTTCAGGGTTAGACTTCAATGTCGGAGATGGTGTGGTGGCACTGAACGAGACGGACGCGGTGTCCTCAGAGACAGAGCCGGAGTCGTCCGAATTCGATGCAGAAAATGTCGAATTACTCGACAGCGAATACTCATGCTTAAGTGGCGATGATGGTCGGCTATGACTTGGAGAGCTCCGGTTGGAGGAGTCTCGCGACTCCAATGAAGACGGAACTGCGCTGGCAGGCGACACCGGACTCTCCTTAGCTGCCGGAAGAACTGTCCGCTCTGGAATTGAAAGCGGTAGGACTAACTTCGTGGGCGTAGGCATCTCAATGGACGAAGAATCGTCGTCATCTGTGGAGCCCTCGGATCTTGTAGATAGATCGACGACATCGAAGTGACTGTCCTCCTCATCCTCGCTCTGGACAGTAACAGACGGTGCCCCATCGACATCTTGCTCAGTCACCTTGACATCCTCTTCCTCTTCCTCACTATCCGACATTGCTTGGTCAACCAAGACGTATCTCTCCAACTCCTTGTATTCAAGGACGCGAATTGTAGCCTTGCTGTCCCGGACGGTCGACGCCCAAGATGACCTCGACGACTTAGAGAGCCTCGAAGACCGGCTTGAGACACGCAGCGGCATTGGCGGCACTGGCATAGCCGGCGTGGAAGAAGGTGGCGGCGGCGAAGGCGCCTGTGCGATGCCGAGCCGTGGAGTGAATATGCTCTCCTCCGTAGTCGACTCGTCGATGCCCGTGTTATCTTGTACCGGAGAGACAGAAGGCGTCCGGAAATCCTCAGCCTTCATGGACACCTCTTTTTCCTCTTCAGTATATACCGACGTGTCGACGTAGTCTCCTAAAGACGGTGGATATGCTGATGATACTGGGGGAGAATCAGTCTTCTTTTCGCATAGAACTTCGACGCTGAACTTCAGAGGCGACACCTCGGGGACGGGCAAGAAGTCACCTGGACTCACTGCATCAGCGTAGGCTGTATGTTCGCGCGTCTGGCCATTATCTGTCACATTCTTCTCAGGATGTAGAGGAGCCACAGCGGTAGGTAGAGGGGGGAGTGGTCTCGGCATTTGGGTCGCCGGATGTGTGCTCACGATACTATTTCTCTGGCCTTGCAATGAATCCGGCTCTGTCACAACTGCAGTCGCCTCCTCAATCACTTCCCTAAACTCTGGCGTACGCGGCACAGTGGCTATCGTCGCCGTCGCCTCAGGCTCCTGCTCTGTCTGCGCGGATGTCTGCGCCATCGCGGCGCGAGCTTTTCTCGCCGATCTAGAGAAAATATTCGATTTTGCAGAGTTGATCTCCAAATTTGCGTGGATAGCAGGATCCGCAACAACAATAGCGCTTGATTCTGACACAGTCCGACTCGAGGTAGATTTATTGGCCGAGCTCGACCGCATACTCATTCTCGAAAGCTTACTACGAAGCCCCGACGACCGAATTTGTGTCCCACCCTCTGTGAACTCAGAAGATTCACTGGCCGGGGACCCTTTATCTGACAAATTCGATGACAATGTTGACAGATTTGGCGACAATGCCGACAACGCGGAGGAAGCCCGTCGCGACATCGACATGCGCGAGTAGATACTGCTGATCGCGTTCTCGTTATGGGTCTCTAACGACACAGATGGCTTGCGAGCGACGCTCAGACGGGGGGTGATCTTCCGGAAAACGGAGGAGATGGACGCGCGGCTGCTGCTAGACGTGCCATTGAGATTGTATTCTTTGCGATTGTTGGAATTGCGAGAGGACGGGAACTTTTGAGAGAAGGTCTCTTGCTGATCTAACGGAAGGGATGCCGCGGAGTCTGTTGATGTGCGCTGGATGATGGTTGGTGTGGTGTGGAAGATTTCTGGGACAATTGAGCGGTCTGAGTAAACCGAGCTGCGGATTTGCGAGACAGAAGGCTGATTTTCTGAACGCGGCAACGACGTAGTAGTCTGACCCACAGACTGCGGTGATATAACTGGAATAGCCTCTGAAGCAACTTGTAAAGTACCTGCCACCTGCTCCTTGTCGGACGCGGTAGTCGCAACAAATGGATCCACCTTCTGTTTATGAGTATTCATATCCGCATCATCGTTGACTTTCGGAGTCGCACCAACGGGCCCAGGTACCTCAGCCTCAGTATCGTTCACTTCAATTTCCTCAGCTTCCTGTTCCAAAATCGGGGACGGATCCCCCTTCCAAATGAGATCTTGCATATGCCTCTGTCGCCTTCTATAAGAACTCATCCCAGCACTCGAACTAACTGCCCTTACAGAATTCTTCGTAGGTGACTTATCCGCCCTTTTGTTACTGGCAATCTCCGAGTCGCTCACCACCCTGCTAGGAAATGGCTTCGGCTTTGCCTGCACCCTCGCATGGGCAGCCTGCGTCGCTTGTGCAACCATGCTACCGTACCTGAACACCGAATGTCGTTTCTTGGGTGGAGACGTGTCTGTCGTCACGATAAACGGTTTGATGGCAGGTTCATCTCGCAGACGGGGGCTTTGGAGCTCGGTATCTAGAGTCTCGGTTTCTAGGAGGACTCTGTTCACGGACGGTGTTTCGGCAGAATCTGAAGTCGCGGTGGAGATGCGGAGGCCCTTGAAGTTTGCGTTGGACTCTCTGTGGAGATTATGTTCAGCTGAAGAGGAGGTAGAGGGAGAGGGGGGGAATATTTCCCCAAACTTGGCGGCCCATGTGTTCTTGTTCTCGGAAGACGAGAACTCGAACTCGAGAATACTGCCGTTGTAGGACGTGAGCGCGATTTTTGAGTCGCGCAGGGAGCTGGGAGTGTACACTAGGTCTGCGCGGCGGAAGGTCGGGAAGAGGAGGTACCTCTGGAACTCGTGGAGCTGGCAGACACCGAGGGCATCGGACATCATTGGCTCTGTGATGAGGAGGATCTCGACGGGGAGGGCGGAGAATGTTTTTCCGGTGCGATGAACGAGATGGCACTGGCAGTAGGAGCGCATGGAAATGTGCTTCGAGTTGAACCACGAGGCCTGAAAGGTTAGCATAACTTCATGCACGAATGGAGTAAATGATGACGTACGACGGGCTGCAGAGTATCGAAACTGCGAACACGAGAAAAGTCAACCTGAAGTCGTGCAACTCTAAGCTTTTCGCTCTCAACTTTTGCCCTTGCTCTAGTGACAAGACCGCGGAATAAGGCTGCTGGAGCGGCGATTGTCTTCACATTTGGCAGAAATTCTTGAAGTTTCTGAGGATTGTTAGAGGAAGAAGTCAAAGAGGCAGCAAAGAACGAACAAACCTTGAAGAACTTCGCATAAAATCTCAGACGTACAAGTGGCCTCCGCTTGAGATAAATAATTTCTTCCGGCTCATCCGGATCGAACTCGTAGTTGGCAATGTACAGACTGTAAATCGGCGCGGCTTCCTCAGCCTGTTGAAGGGTTAGTGGCTCAGTTCATTGAGCGTCAGCAAAGAACTTCACGCACCCATATTAGGACCTTCGATAATATCGCTTCGAGAGCCCTATGGCTCAATAGAAGTTCCTCGACGAGAGGTACAGAGCGCATGGACTGGAGATCGCTTATGTATTTGGCCTCGGTGCTCTTCATCTCGTGCAAGAGGTCGTCGACTGTGAGGGCATTGAACCGCTGCATGGAAAGCAAAAGGGAGACCTCGTCAGCAGTCATGGCTGCGCCCGGCTGGGAGGAGGTCGACGTTGCGATGCTGGAGGAAGCTGTGTGAACCATTGCGCCGTCGGGAGCTGACGCAGAGTGCGAGAGTGGCAGCTCAGACAAAATGGCGGAGTCAGTGGTGAACCAGGTCAATGTTGCAAGCGGAGGAATGTTCGGACAGAGCAGGAGGAGCGATAGACGGGTGAAGAGAGCGAAGGAAGGCCGGCTGTGGGAAAATTGTCAGAGAGACACGAGAGCACAGGGGTAGTACCGACAAATTCGCGAAGGACCATCCGCAGAGACTTGCTTCGAGCGCGAAATCGCGCTAACAAAATAAACAGACGCGAGTCCAGGGGTATCTATTAAGTGCCTCCACCAAATCCATCTCCCCCAACCGCCTTTGCCCCATAACAATTTATTTTAACCACGTTTTATTTCAAATTTGTTAGTTGGTCTACGATTGTCTTCCGTAGGTAGACAGATATGTGTATATTGGACACATTTTGGGTTCACGGATGGACGTGCTGTGGGTGCGAGAATAGCGGCACCAGGCGGGTCCGCGCAGACAGCCCCTTGCTGAAAACCACGAGCCCACAAGCCCCCCCCCCTGCCGCAAACATCCCCTTCATGTTTATCTCCATAGTTCACTTCTGGACACACCCGAATGACGTCCGCCCGTCCTGATTGCTGTGTCCTGCGTCATTCTTGGCGAATTCGAGTGGATCTATGATGCTTCCATGCTGGGTCGACGTGCTTGCGGCGGCCCCTGTCAACGCGTTCGTGACGCGTCGTGATTGGAACCATCACCCTAACCCATTGCCTTTAACGATCCATTCGTTCTATCGTTCCATGGTTGCGGAACATTCCTCAGCGACGCACATTGAAATTACCATGGACGATCAAAGCGATGGAACGCAAAGTGCACACAGAGACCGTACCATGCCATAATGTACCATACAGAGCCGCATGCTTTCATGGTTGTGCTCTTCGTGTGAATGTGTGGAAGAAGTTGTGTCAGTTTCCTTTGTTGGGCCATTCCGTAAATTAAATTTAACCGCCAGACAGTTTCGGGCGTCGCGCATTTATTGGAATGCAGCGAATTCAGGCTGGTCCGCCAGCTCCGAGAATTCACAGGTTAAAACAATATCGGACTGGTTTAATCTAGAGGTGAGCAGATTGAATTTTTCCGAGAATAGTTAAGCCAAATCTAATGTGCAAGATGGAATACGTTCAGTATAGTACATCAAACCAGGCAGTTCTAGGACAGATTTTCTAGTCGCTAGCCTTCAAGACCCAATACCTCCCAAGGCACGCATGATGCCTGAGGGGATTTCGCTATATCGCATCTGGTATCAATTTACCTTGCGGTGCTTTTATTGAGGCGCTCTTGGAATGAATCTCGTTCGGTCTGTGAACCGGGGAGTGTATTATATTCCAACTGTAACCTCGGCAACCCAACCTTCAGCGACGCGCCTCATCCGCCTCATCCGCCTCATCCTCCGCAATTCGCAATACAGTTCCCCACACTTCTGATCTCATTTTAATTCAGTTCACCCTCGACATTGGAATCAGAATAGCGTAGATTCGCCTTTATGCCTTTCGTTTAATACATTAATACATCTTTAATCCGACTCGGCGGAACCGTCATGATAAAACTAAACCTCACGACTGAGATCGTCAACGCCGCACATCCCCGTTCACTCCGCTACTCCACAATCCGTGCCGACGACCGTCTCTCCCTCGCCGTGTCACGCTATTCGACACAGTCGCCACCGGAAAATGGTTTAACACTAGTTTTCCTGCACTGCACGGGCTTTCAGAAGGAAACCTGGGAAGAAGTCATTAAGATTGTGTTCAGTCATACCGCGCGTCTGCCGGTGCGGGAAGCCGTGTGTTTCGACTGGGTAAATCATGGCGATTCTGCGCTGTTGAATAAGGGAAAATTGGGCTTTGAAGTATTGTGGAGTGATGGTGCTAGGTATGTTCAGTATAGAAATGCAAGAGGATGGTCGTAATGGAATTTATTTAGAGACCTGATTGCGCTTGTCGATCAGCTCAAACTCGAGGAACCGATTATCCCTATAGGACACTCCATGGGTGGAGCACAAGCGTATGCGACCTTCTGAATTTCTATCCCCGTGAACGTCCATAAAACTCACCATGCGCTCCTAGCCTGTTCGCAACGCATCTTCGCCCCCGCCTCTTCACCGCATGCGTCGCCATCGAACCAGTGGCATACCCCTTCCCCGTCGACTCGCCTCTCACCATCACCATTGGGGCACTCACCCGTCTTCCTGATACCTTCGCCACCAAAGCAGAGGCCGTCGAGTACATCAACAGCTCGACCATGAGACGGTTTGACAAAGCCGTGCTCGAACGATTCATCGACACCGGGCTATACCACCCGCACGACGACGCCCGTGTCGCGTTCAAGTCAAGCTCACAGCAGCAGAGCACGACATATCACACCGCTGACTCTGTTGAAGAAGTTTTCGCGGCGCTGCCTTATGTGAGAACTCCTACGTTGCTGGTCGTGGCGGGAAAAGGGCGGTGGAATCCACCAGAGGCGTCGAGGGAGTTGCAGCGCGCTATGCCGAAGCTGGAGACCGTGGTAGTGCCAAACGCGGGGCACATGATTGTGCTGGAGAATCCAATGCAGACAGGTAAACGTTACGTGCGAAAGAGTTATTCAATGTGGCTGACAGAAGCATTTGACATTTTAGCGTCAGCGATTATCCCGTACCTCCAAAAGGCATGGCAATTGACGGTCTCGGAACAGAAAGAAGAGAGTTCGCGGGATGTTGACGAGCTACTGCAAATCGTCGACGCAGGTTTCGATAGAAACATCCAAGAGCTACGGCGTTGGGGCGAGCAGAATATGGAACGTCTAGTAGCGTTGAAGGGCAAGCAGAACGACAGCAGTAAATTGTAGCATACGTAGTAGAATCGCATCGCAAATATTGGAGATGAAGCAACTAGAGGCAAACTGTGGCCTTCAGCTCGGGCATCCGCGTGAGTACCTCCATTATGCACACCCGTTTCCTGCCATTCAGTCTAAATTGTCCGGTCGCACGGGCTAGAACTACAGCCTCGGATAGTTTAACACAGCGAATTAAGTTACTGCGATCTTGTAAGATATGTGTGTAAGGTGGGGCAGGCGCAATAGGTAGATTACGGGTCATATAAGTGCATTTGATGAATACAGCGCTATGTACAAACGCAAGGTACTACGCAATAAATTCATCATATCAGACTACTGCGAGCCTACAACCTCTAATAATGGATGCTGCCCCCGTGAGGACAGGGCCGGGTCACGCGTGAACGGTTCCACCGCATTATGAAGTTCGCTCTCTATAGGTATCACACCCGGTGGGCCAATTCCCACAAACTCGAACCTAGACCCATCAGCCACCAGTCTCTTTCCACGTGAAAACATCTAACACTCCCGCCTTCTCCCGGAACCTCACAGCCCGACTATGCAACTTCTCAAAGCGCCCCTCTTAAATTCATGGCTCACGACCGTGTAACTTGTGATGATTTAAGAGATCCCAAATGACGATTAATGACTGAAATGGTTTGGCAATACCCGAAGACCGAGTCACGCGAGATTGTATGATTACGATAGGCACATTAAATCATAATTACATGTGATTAGAAAGCTGCAATCGTGTAGAGGTATCTTGGTGTATAGGTAGATCGACCCTAAAAGCAAAATTGAACAGGCATAATTATTTAACCGTTATAGACCGCCGATTTGCCGATATCATGATGTTTCTGCCGATACAATATCGGCGATCCAGAGGGTTCGACGATAAATGTCGTCAAATGGCAATCGTCAGACATTAGTAATGCCGATATCGTATCGTCAATTTAGGCAATATCGGCGAACGGCAACAGCCCTACCTGTACTGTGCGCACTAGCGAAGTCGTATAGAGTAAAAACTTTCGACAGATTTACGGATCACATTGATACACCCGCTTTGAGCAGGCTATAAATAATATATTCAACTCACGACTCTGTGAACGAATAACTCTTCCAGATCGCGATCTTTTTTTTGTGCCTCTTCACTTACTCGCAAACAACGCCTATCTTTCAGCTGCAACGATGTCCGTGTCCCAATCCATCGGCGTTCCGATCAACAAGCCCATGCCTGACCTGGCTGTCACGTATGACTATTCCTACGACGAGCATAAGCTCACCCCTATTAATCCCTATTGTTACATACAACACCAAGTGAGACAGTTCCCACTTGGATGAGTTAGGGCAATAATTGTACACGTAGTTTAGCGAGAATATAATAGAGACCTTGCGCCGGGGATATCTCCCATCGATCGAAGCATCATTTGCAGCTACCTTGGCGATCAATGTACTCCGAATCCAATAATCGTACTCGCCACTAGACACCGGCGCGTTGCCGGCCACGAGAGCGGCCGTCTAACACGAGGAGAGGAAGACAATGGCAAAATACGACTCGTTTGCACTCTACTGAGCACCCGAGTTATCCCGTTCGTCATCTGCGCCGCGGCATCGATGACAGGCGCACGTGCCTCGTCGTAGCGCACGTTGACGTCACATGCGCGGGCGACTTTCGTGTGGCTGCCGTCCTGAATCGCTGTGGCGGACCGCACACCCCCGGTGGCTCCCACGCTTTTTGTTTGGCTACTGCTCCAAGGTTCTACCAATGTCACGTCGGACTGCAAGGTTTTAGCTCGTGGCTTCACGTATTGTAGTTAGTGAGGTTAGAAAAGCAATAACTACAGCTGCTTGTCTACGAAGAGCCCGGTGCTCCCCGAGTGTGCCCTATCCCAGCGGTTGCATTCCTACATTACCCGACCACCCCAAATCCTCTGCCGCGCTGCAGTTGGTCGTTGGGGAAACCCCTCCTCCTCTATGTAATGCATATATATTCACTTCACAATTAGTTTACCTCGTCAGCATTATCCGATCCTCTATCTTCGTCTTTGACATCTATTGTCGTGACTAGCGCAAATGATGACACTCACGCACACGTCGACGCGACTGTGCGCCTCCCCCAGCTTCAGATGCCTCGCGGTCTCCCTCACTAGGGCAAGCTGCTTCACCCACCGCTCGTTCTCTGTCCTTACGGCGACGAGGAACGTCGACGGCTCACAAACCGCAACACTCACAGGTAATCCTGCTGCACCGATCCCCACCGTCAAGCAGGAATCAGGACTCAAGGGTCAGACCCTACAGAGCTCCGGCAAGGAGGAGGAAAAGGCCTCGCTCATGAAGCCCGACAAGAACAACTACTTCACTGAGGCGGCGTGGCCGCATCCAGTGTACACCATGGCACAGATGCAGGCCATCGACGTCGCACACAGGGAGTCAAAGACGTTGTCCGACAAGGTGGCATTGGCAGCTATAAGAATGCTACGGTATGGTTTCGACATCGCCACCGGGTACAAGCACCCAAAGCCTGGTCAGGAAGGTGATCATAGTTTCAAGATGACTGGAGCGAAATGGCTGGACCGATTCGTCTTCTTGGAAAGTATCGCTGGTGTACCGGGAATGGTGAGTAGATAAGTGTGATAGTTGATTTAGAGAGCAGCGCTAAAGCATAACACAAGGTTGGAGGCATGGTCCGCCACCTACACTCCCTCAGGGCCCTCCGTCGCGACAGAGCGTGGATCGAGACCCTCCTGGAAGAAGCCTACAACGAGCGGATGCACCTCCTCACTTTCCTCAAGCTGAAAGAGCCAGGCTGGTTCATGCGGCTGATGCTTCTTGGCGGGCAGGGCGTTTTTTTTAACCTCTTCTTCGTCTCCTACCTGCTCTCTCCTAGAACCTGCCATAGATTCGTTGGGTATCTCGAGGAGGAAGCCATTGTCACGTACACGAGATGTCTCGATGACATCAGGGCCGGCAGAATCCCGGAGTGGCAAACCATTGAGATCCCTGACATCGCGAGGCAGTACTGGAAGATGGACGACAATTGCACTATGGAGGACTTGATTCTGTATATCCGCGCAGACGAGGCCAAGCATAGGGAGGTAAACCACACGCTCGGCAATCTGAACCAGAAGTCAGACAGGAATCCGTTCGCGCTCAAGATTGAGAATGGAAAGCCACAGCCAACTAAGGGACTGGAGACTATCAAGTCGACAGGCTGGGAACGCGACGAGATTTCTGCTTAACATATTTTTTTGAAATGGGTTCGCATTAGAAGGGATAAATTCACACACTTATGATAGGAATGATAGACGTTTTTGTATTAGCAACACCCACCTCCAGATAATATTGCATTACATTTGTATTACTTTTCTTCTTTTTATTTGAGTATCGCTTATTGTTGAGTGGCGGAGTTTTGTCCAGCTAATCCCAACATATGACGCCAACATCTGCTTAATACCTCAATTTCCTTATCGCAAATCCTGTTTCACGTGAGATTGTAGAGATATACTTATGATCGACTTTCTCTACTGCGTTTGAAAACGGTCCCTCTGATAAAGTGCGATTAGCTAACAACTTATCGTTCATCCCAGAGGCGTCTCACCGCTCAATGATTCCACGAATTTCTCGAGTTTTTTCATATCATGAGTCTGAGCTTCTCCCTTCACTGTTCCGTACTCTATTACATTTACGGTGTCAATCTCACTCATTAACAACATGATAATTGATCAGGTCGTACCGGTATTCATGACCCATCCAGTAATTCCACCAACCTTGTGCGCATTTTTCTATAACAGGCCAGTCAGTCGCAAGTTGGAAAGACTCGCGTCAGCTTCATGCCAATCCTCACCTCAACAAACCGCCGGAATCCAACACCCTGAACCTGTTGAATACCCAGATCATCATTCAGTGACGATTCCTCAAACTTGATGTTCACTACAGACGGATCAAACTCACGAAACCGTGCACTTCAAATCCTATCCGCAATAGTCCCTGGTCCATGACTATATAATTATTAGAACGTATTTTCGTACTAGATGTAAAATACTGGTACCACTACTTGACGAGGTTGTGAACTGTTCGATGGAGAATTGAATGCGTAGCGATGATGTGTACCGAATCGATATGCTTTTTAGAGAACCTACGTCACCCCTAGACATTTCTGCCGGAATCTAAAACTCAACTCAAGTGCAAACAAAGCCTTTAACGCGTATTCTGGCAGTTTGTTAGCGAACAGGCAAAAAAAAATTAAGAATAAAAAAAAGGCATCCTGAGCTCCAATTTAAATTATTTCCACTATTAGACATTTTGTATGAACACTCGAGTCATATTTCCAAGTATATTTGGTGTCAATATCCGAACTTCGTCCAGATGACAGGGGCTGCGCTACCCCTGAAAACTCTGGGGATTAAGGATCTATCCGGCAGTGTAAGTTTGCATCAGAGAAATGATTTGCAGATTGCTCTTTACTGTATTACAGTCCCGTAGATGTTGTTAGATATCGTAGCAAACATCGTTATCTTATGTTGCTTAACTGTGGGAAGAGGAAATACGAAAACGTCCTTTCAAAGTGGCAAATGATATGTTTGTCCCACGCAGTCGCTCCTTCAACCTCTGAGAGTCAGTCCATCAAGTCAAGAGTAGATTTCCAATGAATCATAAATCCAGACTATATTTACGACAAATGCGTACAACTTAACAAACTCCAAATCTGACAGATATACACACACTATTATAAATGCAAGGCGAGCTACTACTCCACTACAACTATTCCTTTTTTTCTCTCTTCTCCGAGTTCCTCGAAATTTTAATATATTGTAGGCGTCTCTGCTCAACCTCTTCCGGAGTGAGAATCTTAACAGCGGACTTGGAGAAGACGTACGACAATCCACTTAGAATAGTCGTGACTGCGACCACGTATCTAGATTCCAACAGGCATCAGTAAGATATTCCGGAAAATGCGAACGTTGAATCTATGTAAAGTACTCACTCCAGTCCTGTAATTGCCTGCAGCGCAAGGATCTGAGACTCGGCGATTAATTGCTCAAGAACCAGCGGCTTTAACACGCTAACCGCAATAAGGCCCATCTGTAGTGCGGTGTTGTACTTCGAGATAGTTGTGGGGTGCACTTCTGCCGAGGGAATACTGAAGTCCCAATACCGCTTCATGGTTTTCGGTGGCGCCAGAGAGATATATCGATAGTACAGAGCAGAAAGGCCGAGAAGAAAATCGCGTCCGAAAATGATACCCGCTATCCATACTGGAGCAAGTTAGTCTAATTACATGCATCTAGCCAAAAAATAAAATAAAATAAAAAAATATCATACATGGAAGGCCACCAGTGTACGCCAGGCAACCTGTCAACGTCACCATTAGAATCTTGTCCGCCATCGGATCCAGAACGCTGCCCATTACGCTCTGAAGTCCGAACTTTCTCGCTATGTACCCATCCAACAGATCTGTAACTGATGCATATAAAAACACCGATGCCGCCCAGGCATGCTCGTTCTTTAGAACGAGATAGCCTATTATTGGTGCTGAAATGAGTCGAGAGAAGGTGAGAAAATTGGGAAGCGTGTAGACATTCTCGCGGAAGACCGGGTTGTTCGGTTTGGGGATGCGCTGTAATGCCTTCTTAACAGCTGCTTGCGTCTTCGTCTTGGTTTCTATAAGAAGCTTCTTTCTACCCTCTTTGGAAGTTGATTGGTTTGGTTGTTGATCTGCTTGCTGTTTTGGCGAGAAAATTGGCGTTGTCGTAGAAAACCAATGAGATCGCACAGCAAATAACTGTAGCCTTGTCAGGGATCGCGAGCATTCCTGTACAGGAAATATTGCCTTTGCACCATTATCCACAAAAGTCTGCGCATATCGCAATGGTAGAATATTGGAATGAATAGCGGGACAGCGGGACAGCAGAAGCCGACAAACGAGCGGCGACATTGTATCTTTCTCCGCTATTTTTTCAGCCTGTCAAATCCACTTGTCGTAATCTATGGCTTATGGCGCGTATCCCGTGACTATTTTGCTTTTGATGCGGCAAATGCTGGCCGTCGTGCCGGCCTGACGTTGGTCGATGAATCTGTTGCTTGACGGGTCCGGCGTCGCCATGGTGGAACTTTGTGATGGACACGAGTCATCCCCTAGACCGTCAACATGGGAATTTTTTTTTTGTTTTAATTCAGGGTCGTTCTTTAAGTGCGCAAACGCACTTTAAGCCGAACCGAATAACTCCAAAAGTATTTATTTCATGCATATAGTGTTATACCACTTAAAAGACGATCGAAACAGTTCATACGAATATTCTTACACGCCGATACACAACCAGACCGCTACATCATATATTACAATTGTCCTCCTGTCGCCCAATATCAAACATCAGAAATCTATACATCTATAAAAAATAATAATTACCGTTTCCATTATTCAAATTATATATATACGCCAGCATTTAAATTATCAAAATTTACCAAAAAACTAGTGCCCTTTACAATCTGGTAATGTTTCCCCGGTCTTTTCACTTCTGCGCGGAAGCATTAGCGAGGGAGATGACCCGCAAAGTTATCGCTTCGGTAGCTAAGTAAAGTGTCAGATAATCAATTGCGGGCGGCAAACCAAACAAGAGGACAACGTACTCGAGATGGACAAACGCGCGCTCAACAATAGGTAAAGTTTCCAACGCATACTGAAGAGACTCGCCAACGTCATGGCTGTCCCTAAGCGACATCTTTTCACCCACCAGAACGTCGACCTCGACATTCAAGCGGTCGCCGGAATAGTACGCATTCAGGGCTGTCACTTGCTGAATACAGTCAGCGAAACGCATACAGAGGTACATGATGACCTGCCGGTCAACTGGATCTGCTGCTGCACCGGTCAAATGCTGAATATGCTCAAGGGACCTAGACATAATGTTAATTTGCAATGTATTGAATTCGAGACGTTACTGGCACTCACGTGCTGGCCCAAGAGACTATCACATATACAGATAGTGCCATAGCACCTAGCGCATCAAGCCAGGGCATGTGTCCGTAGTGCGCAAGCAGGGGAAAAAGTATTGAAAAAGTATTAAATATGACATCTGTCATGGCGTCTTTGGCAAGCGCCTGTACAGCACTAGACTGCAACGAGCGGCACCATAGCCATGCTGCGAATTTTGACATGATTGTCAAGAGCATGATAATAATCGTCGGCAGCCCGAGCGCGACAGTCAAACCGCCTGCATAAAGTCGTTGAATGGCTTCGATGAATACCTGGACGAACGAGACAATCATGACGATGGAGAACACGAGGACTCCAATTGGCTCTAACCTCGACCTACCGACGGGGACTATTACATTATACTAAGCTAGGAACATACGTGTCAAATTCCAATGATAGACTTACAAGCATACTGCAGCTTCCAGTTTCGAGATTGCACAAACCTGCGAATGTAAAACTATAAGCATATTCTCGATCCGAGATCACCGACCCCCGGAGGCAAAAAAAACATACGTTGCACTGGTCCATATGATCGCCGTAGACAGGAAATCGAGTGCCGAGTCGACTAATGATGCTATAATAGAGAGCGAGTTCGACAAGATCGCTACCGCACCTTTTGCACACAGCAAAACAACATTAAGCGCAAAATTGACAATGATCGCGAACCGAACCCCGGATTCATGATCTTGATCATATCCGAGAAGAGGCATACTTTCTTCGTCAATATTTCCCGGAACATCGCGTCGCCGTCTGAGAGAGTTATCGTCGCCGTAAACCTGAAGTACGTTCTCCGGAATCTTTGAATCCAACAGGCGGTCAATCTCAAGGTAGCGGTCAATCAAATCATTCTGTTAGCAATAGGTTAATACAGGATCGGGAACTACTAACAACGGCATAAACTGTACCTGTTCCTCATAGAATTTTCTGATAGGTTTTGTCATATGCTTGATCAATTCGGGATCGACCTTAAACTGTGACCAATCTGTCAACGCCTTGCTCTTGCCAATAAGAGTCTGCGACCTCAGTTCTTGCAGATTTGTCAGCCGAGATATGGAGTCCATCCGCTGCAGCTTCGAAGGAGCCGACATCGCAAACGAAATCAGATCCGGAGAAACTTGAGTAGCCGCGCCTTCCTCGACTACGAAGTCGAACATGGCCGGACGCCGCATCGCCGGAGACGACGACAGTGAAATATAAGTTGCCTCCGACTCCCCATTTAGTCTTGTTCGTGAAGGTGAAGATGTCATGAATAAACCTCTCCGAAGAATAAATGGTAATCGTTTCCGAGATACGGCAGGAATTGAAACGATGGAAGTTTAGCAGATGAATAGCAATGTTGAAAAAGTGACGCAAGTAAAAGCCCAATCGAATTGGGAGTTCGTAGGCTCAAGCTGGCCGATTTCGGTCGACCACCAAAGTTTTTCCATTTAGAAATTTAAAAAAGGAACATATTATTACTTATGGGGTAACTGTAGTGATTTTGCCGTGATGTGTCATCTGATAAATTAAAGTTTAGATGCCACGTACGAGCTTCAGACGACGATCCACAGGCGTACGTCATCCCCTGTGAGTGAGCCATAAGCGTCGCTCGACCTTGTGTCCAGGCGGACGGTCCCTTAGCCTTGGGGTTATGCAATATTTAATAAGAATGACTTGACTGTCCTTGAGAAATGTAGAATTGTTGGACAGGCAGATTTCAGATGACAGTCGCTCATTATAAAAGTTCATGCACCCACATAGTATGGAAATGTGTGTGATATGGACTAATTTCCTTATAATCCGTTAGTTGAGCTTATACAGATACAAGAACAATGACGTTCTTTGGACTGATTTAGCTTTCCAATCTTCGAGAAATTATGCTTTATTTGTCGTTGACAAAGTTTAAGTCCGTAAAATTGCTCGTGTATAACACTTGTTGCTATGATTATTGAGGACGCCAGGAACACACTCGTTAGAATCTGCTTGATAAGATACGCTCCGAAAATTCGAATCAGACATAGTTCATCGATGAAAGATGTTCCTCCAGTCAGATCAATGAAAACATTTTAAATCTCTAATTTGATCTTGTAGTCTTTTCTGCTTTGCACTCCTAAACCCAAGCACAAGATTTCTTTGTAATGGTTCGAATCATCGATAGAGTAAGATAGATCGTACCAATTCATACCTGCTCAGCATATGAGGATATCGAGCAGAGAAATATATCTCAGACTCAATTGGATGGGATCCAAACAAGGTCGTGCGTTAGCAGATGACGAGCATAATACTAGGGCGCAGGAGAAAGTAAAAAGAAAACCTGACCTGTCCGATAACTGAAAACCGAAATAAGCATTGATGCTTCCTTAAAATATTTCATAAGGCGGCAAAAGCAATATCGCCGGATGTAAGAAGGTAGCTAGCTTTATGATGATTGTGTTCCTACTAGTTCCAAGTCTCGGCAAGGGTCCCCATGGAGTGAACGAGCTGCAGAGGAGCGATTACGCAAAGCCGAAATTTTGTTTCAAATATGCCGGTCCCACGGCGCCATGCCGAAAAACGAACGGGAATTAAATCATGTTTTAACTGAAGGCGAACGTTTGGAGATTCGGCATCCACCATTTTGCATAGAGCTTGACGATGTTCTTCCTTGTGAGTATTGGTGATGGTGATGTGAACGGATGAATTTTAATTTCAAGCTTGATTGTGACGGCTAACTAATCTTAATCCAATTTTGCCTAACAGAAAGATTTATCATTAAGCATCACACTTCATCCGTCCTACTTTGGCCCGTCGATGCACTCATATCTAAGGTCAAAATTATTGCAAGATGTTGAAGGAACATGTTCCGGAGAATATGGATATATTATTTACGTGATGGATGGAATGCGGATCGACGTTGACAAAGGCCGTGTAATTCCTGGTAGTGGTGGGGCGGAATTTGAGGTCAAATACCGTGCAATTGTGTGGAAACCATTTAAAGTGAGTGATTCATTTCGAATATTTTCTGCATTATTAATGCTACTGTCATACTAACAGTTTTGAAATCTTAGGGCGAGGTGGTTGATGCAATTGTTACGAGTGTAAATAATGTTTGTAGTTTCTTGTGCAGTTACAGACGGCACGATGTCAATTGGCCTTACAACGAGCGAGTTCTGACGTTTTCATTATGACTAGATTGGTTTTTTTGCTGATGTTGGTCCTTTGAGCGTGTTCGTTTCGACGAAGGTACGTTGTATCAGACACTTTGAACGGACACGATTCTGACTGTTGTGAATTAGTTAATACCCTCAGACATGCGATTCGATCCAAATTTGAATCCTCCAGCTTATGTGTCCGAAGATCAGACTATAGAGAAGGGTAGTCGGGTGCGGTTAAAGATTGTGGGAACTAGAGTGGATGTGGGGGAAATGTTTGCCATGTGAGTTATTATTCCACATCGCATGGCTTTATTTGGTTTGACGTGACAATTGCTGACATGTGAATAGTGGGAGTATCAAGGAGGATTATTTAGGTGTATTATAGACAAAAATTGCTCTTCCGTAATCAACGGAATCACTTGTTCTTGGTATCAATTGCGTTTATTTATGGGTGTCATTTACGATTCTGATTATAGCGTGTCAAATATGTATGGCATTATGGGTTTTATTTATCACCACCGGTCTGTTACTATAGAGTTAGTTTGCATTTTTATCCCTCTCAGTACATAGGTTGTACGCTCATGTCTCTTTGGAGTTACTGCTTGTTTTTGCCAAGATATGTACCAGTTAATCAATATGAAAAGCTCTGTGTTATCTTTAATATTACATCCCGAGAAATTCGCGCAATTATTCGAGTTAGGTGCTCTTGGCGGGTTACTGTAGGTACCGGCAATAGATCGACTACCCCTTCAGGCTACTATTGTATCACGTACAGGATTGAAGCATTTTTTACTTGATTGAACACCATAACGCAATCGACTGGACCACCGTGCGCACTATGAAGGATAATAACAAAATTAGGAATATATGTACAAAAAAATTCAACAGCACCATCATTCTCATCATGATTCGTGCAGTTTCACGTCAACTCCGATCTCCGAAATTGTCAGAACCGTATAGTGATGCTTGCTCTTAATATGCTTGGTTCTCCTGTTTCGCTGTTTCTTCCGAATCTTCACTCTCATAGGCTCCTTCGTGTGCTCGACAACACGTGCTCGAACGACACATCGATCATCGTGGATAAATGGATCGCCCTTCCAAGTAAACCGCCTGGAACCCAAAGCTTCGATTTGAGTCATTCTAATGATATCTCCAACCTCGACATCTTTCAGACGATAGGGTAGAGTGACAACATCTCCGACCGAAATCAGAAATGAATTCTTGTGTATCCGGATTGTAGCGTACATTTGTGTGGCAGTCGACTGATTGAGAAGATTGTTAGCCTTGAATGCCTCGAGGAGGTCATTATTCGTTGGACTTGGAATTGTGGTATTCAACGAGAGCTTCTGTGACAGTCCTGGTGGTAATGAGACTGATGGCGCTGTCGACGTTAAATTCGTCGCACCTGCGGAGAATGGTCGCGCCCGCCGAGATAAAACTGACACAGCAGTCGGTCTTTCTGCTGCTAGTAGACCTCGAGCAGTCGATGCGAAGACACATCGAAGACCGGGAACAAACATTGCGAGATGTGAGCTCCGTTGGCAGTTGGCGGTCGTCTTGTATAAATACTTGGTCATAAAAATTTGACGATAGGCTTGAGCGGGTCAGTTGAGGGTTTTGACTTTCAGCGCGACCACTGCCAAACTGAGAGGCTCGAGTGGGACGAGACACCTTCACACCAGTGGCTCCAAAGCCTAGCGGTGAGTGTCAACAACGGATCTCCGCTCGGTTCCGTCCCCACACATCGATAACTCTCTGTTCGCAGCCACTTACTTAGTTTATTCGTATCCTTGGGATAGCATATATTGTGTATTGATACTCTTGCTGCTACCTCGATAGACGCTACTCCTATATATCGGCCGCCGCTTGGTGACGGCTTACAGCTACATCTCCAGCAATGCCGTCGCTCTTTCTGGCTGTCTATGTGGCAACTTACCCCTATACGGCCCAATCTCCCCAGGAACTGTCTTTGGTGGAAGGAGATGTTTTGTACATTCTCGAAAAATCTTCTGAGGATGATTGGTGGAAGGCGAAGAAGCGCATGGTGGGCGCAGAGGAGGACGAGCCCGTGGGCTTAGTCCCGAATAATTACATCGAGCCGGTACGATTAATTATACAGTTTCGATATTTCTTCCGTTTTGATATTGAAACTAACATATCGCAAATTATAGATGAGCATCACGGGGAAGGCAAGAGCACTTTACGATTATGACCGACAAACTGATGAGGAGGCATCATTTAAGGAAGACGATATATTGGACGTTTATGATACTTCTGATCCTGATTGGATACTTGTGGGACTTCGCGATGAATACGGATTTGCCCCTTGTAACTATATCGAATTCTTGTCGGAAGAGGCGGCGGCAGCAGCAGCAACCGAGGGGCAGTCACACGGGGAAACGCTCCCTTCTATCCCAGTTGGGGCAGAGCCTCAGCATATCGAAGTCCCGCCAACTGAGCATTCTGTCACATCCTACGATCAGAACTCGTATTACGGAGAGGACCAGGATCAGAAGCAGTATTCAAATGAAAGATTCCGTCGGTACAGGGAATCGGCACCTGAATTCGATGACGGGGAGGAGGTGGTGCCAGCAGAAGAGGAAGAGCAAGCTCCTAGATTGCCTTCGCGTCCGCGCGCGGCATCCGAAGGTTCTTCCCAGAGCAAGAGCTCTGGATTTCTTACGTGGAATGTCCAAGAGGTTGACTCTAAGAGAAAGAAGTACAAGGCCACTCTGGCCATCGGCAACGGATCTATTCTTTTTTCCCCTGAGCGAGCGAGCTCATCTCCACAGCAGTGGTCTATCTCTAACTTGGTCAACTATAACTCAGAGAAGAAACACGTATTCCTGGAGTTTGAGCATCCCTCTATTTCCCTAGATCTTCACGCTGGGTCCAAAGAGATCGCTACTGAAATCATTTCAGCCATTGGAGAACTAATGGGGGCTAAGAAGGCTACTGGTCTGCGTGAGGTGATTGCTGCATCTGTTCCTGGCGGTCAGAAGTATGGAAAGGCCTTGTACGACTTTGACGCCCAGGGAGAGGACGAAGTCACCATTCGCGAAGGAGATGATGTTTTCATTCTGGATGATCAGAAGAGTGATGAATGGTGGATGATTAGACATGCTTTAAGTGGTAAGGAGGGTGTGGTTCCAAGCAGTTATATCGAAGTGGTCAAGAACCCAATTCGATCGTCTTCTCTTGCGAATAATAGTGACAAACCAAAACGAGTGGGTTCATCTGCCAAGCACTCAAGGAAAGAAGCTGAATCGTCACCACCTAATATACCTGCTAAGCCTAGTACGTATCTCTATTGACCTTGTTGACGAATTGGTCTAACGCCGTTATCTAGAGCCAGACCCGAAGAAGATAAGAACTTGGACTGACCGTACCGGAACATTTAAGGTTGAGGCAGCATTTGTTGGTTGTGCAGATGGAAAGATTCAGTTGCATAAATTGAATGGTGTGAAGATTGCTGTTGCTGCTAGTAAAATGTCGGTTGAGGATCTAGAGTACGTGGAGAGAATCACTGGAATATCTTTGGCTAGCGCCAAGCCAGAGCCGCCGTCGTCTAAGATGGGAGTCGTCTCTGCGACATCTTCTGTTCCGTCAAAAGCATCGAATATTCCGGCAGAACAAGTACGGCCTCAATTTGACTGGTTCGAATTTTTCTTGGGCTGTGGGGTCGACGTCAATAACTGCCAAAGATATGCGACTAACTTCGAGAAGGATCAGATGGATGAAGCTGTCTTGCCAGATATCACATCTTCCGTTATGCGCATGCTTGGACTGAAGGAGGGTGACATTTTACGCGTTTCTAAAGTAATAGAGGAGAAGTACAATAAAAAGAAAAGAAGTGTCTCGTTTGGTACAGCCAGCGTCATGGGCGGTGACGGAGATGAAGCTGAAGATGAAGTAGCGGAACGTACTTCGCTTTTCGCTGGTCCAGCTGGCGTCCTAAAGAACAACACGAGGAAAGGAAGACCGGCTCCTGCTGTCGCGACTTCTAGTACAGTTGACGGAAAGCTATTATCGCAATCGTCGAATTCACAGACAGAGACCGTCAAGCGAGAGAGCGCTGGAAGTCCACAAAAGAGGGAATCAACAGTATCTGCCGAACCATTGAAAGGCGCTTTGAAGGATCTAACTGATATTACGTCGCTCGAGCCAGTTCATGTGACACCTCCTGCTGCTACCCAAGCAACTGCACACTCGCCAGTTCCTGCACAGTCGCCAGCGCTCACCGGACAACAGTCTCAACCGCAAGCACAATACGTAGCTTTACAGCCGAAGTTGGTATATCAGCAATCTGCACCGCCACAGCCACCGGCATCGTTTGCTCCTCAACAACAATTTCCTGGTGCTATTGTTCAGTTTCCTCAGGCTACAGGCGCATTTTCTCATCCACAATTATCACCGCAAAGAACAGGAGTACTACAATCACCTGTTGAGGTTCCTACGACTCAGGTTCCTCCTCAGAATACGTTCCAAGTTTCTCAGACCCAGCCTCAGCAGCAACAGGTTTACTATGGGATTCAACGACCAGCACCGCCATCATCACAAGCGCTACAATCCGGTCCAACGCTTTCAATCCCCCCTCCTCCGCAGACTGCACATATCACTGCAAACGGTGCCTTGATAGCACCTCAGGGCTCAGGTCTCCAGCAACAGCAACAGCATTTATTCCCACCACAGCCGGGCGGATTTCAATCGCAGCTGGGAGGTTTCGCACCGCAAAGTTCGGGTGGATTCCAGGCGCAGCCAACCGGATTTCAGAGCCAACAGCCGCCAGTCGGATTCGGAAATGGTATTCAGGGACAACAAACACTTCAACCTCAACACACGAGGCCTTTCATTCCGCAGTCGCAGTTTGGTATCCAGCAAATGCAGACCGGGTTCCAGGCTGGGCCAATGGGAGGTTTCCAGCCGCATGCCCCACTGTCACAGCAACAGTTCAACAATGGCATGGGTTCAGGCGGATTGCAGGCTCAGCCTACAGGATTTGGATTTGGGAATGGTCCATCATTCAACGGACCTGTATTTGGAGCAAGCAATGGCAACAGTCTGAGCAGTAATCCACTGCCAGGTGGTGTTAACTCTATGCTGATGAAGCCACTACAGCCGACGCAAACAGGACCTCCACCAAAAATTAGTTTTGGAATTTCGAAGCCAGTGGAAAGTACACCCACGGGAAATAGAAAGGCAAATTTGGCAGCAGCCAGTAAGTTGAAGTTCTTGCGAGATCGCCTCGAGCTCAGAATGGCTAACCCATTGTTTTTGTAGCGCCCGAGAATCCATTCGGCTTTTGATCATGAGTCTGGGTGTAAGCATTATGTAGCGTATAGGATATGTTTCGTTTAGAGCGTTGTTCGGTTAGCCCCTTTTTGTTTTTGAGTACCCAAATTCTTGCGTGGATAATAAGTACTTAGTATATGGACTCGACTGTGGAGTCGTTTAGAAAAGTTCATTATACTTGGAATTGGACATCTCATTATTGTACTATGTAATCGATTTGATGTAGGAATTTCGCATTTCGTACTTTTCGTTCATATACATAGTTCGGAGATTCATCGTTTGGAACAATGAAGAGTATGTTTCAAAATTCCTTACACTTTATCCGTCATCCTCTTTAACAGGGTGTCGATGAAAATACATGTGCCGATGTGGGAGGAGAGAATAATGCTCATTTACGAGGGCTGTCACGCCATCATAGTTCAGGCATGTGCCTCACTTCCCGGGCGCGGCGTAAATATTCTTCTTTTGTAATTATATCATTTAAATAAATGCGAGAAAATATGTTACAGTAAGATTCTATGGAACGAGAAGGAGAAAAAACAATTTAATTTTACTTTTTTTGTGTTCAACGACGTATTTATTATTTTAAATTATAAATACAAAAGAATGATTGCATTATTATTTTATGGAAACAAAGGAGAGAAAAAGAGGAAATTAGAATGGATGAGAAAAGGGGCTGACGACTGTAATTAAGGTCACCGAGGGAACTAAGGCGGGGCCACATCTTCGGAGTAAAACGGGCGAACCGACGAGAAGAACGAGTACATAATGTATTATAAAGGAAACGAATATTTTTTGGCGTTCAACGAAAATCCAAAAAATTTATTTTTAAGATTTCGTATGTTTTACATATATGCTCACGCAAAAGAGCATCGGGCCATTCAGAAAATTGGATATATTAGTTTTAGTTGGTTTCAATATTGGTTAGTCGGCAATAGTTTAGTGGCTAGAATTTCCGCCTGTCAGATACAAGAGTGTCAGCGCGCGGGGGACCGGGGTTCAATTCCCCGTTGCCGAGATTTTTTTGGTAAGCGTATTTTGCACATTGGTCCTTTTGAGATGAGAATGTGTTTGACGCGTTCTTCTCGTTGTTATGGGCGACCTGCTCCGGAGCTTACCACACAGTAGAAGGTTAACGTTAAATCCTTAACTATGTTTATATATGATTTTGTTTCTGGAACGGAGGAGAAATCGGTTTCTGCGCACGCCAGCAGTAGCTGGTAGTATGAGCGAGCGACTAGGGATGTCCCCAACTACCCACTAAAAGTTCCCTGGAAGTCAGTCTCTTGCGGAGATTACTCGATTTCCAGGGTAGCCAAGTCCAGTTTACGTCTTATTTTTTAGTATGTACGGTACATATATTGGCGAATGTGTGATTAAATCTAAGAGGGGACTAACACGAACATTCACACTTCAGCGTTGGAAGATACGCTGTGCATATCTCTTCCAAGCATCTCGAACCTTGACCATGTACATTCGCTAGTACGGATGAAGTCATATCTTCCGACGAGTGTAGGATGTGAATATCAAGTGTTCATTCGCCTTGCGCCAATAATAGTCCACAGAACATAACAGAATAACCCGCCCGAACTGAATACCTGATTCAGATAGTTAATAATCTGTTGGCCGATCTGAGGTTAATCAGGGCAGCTAGTCGTATTCACAAACTTGGATGGACCTTGATCCGGTCCTCTATGAACGCCAGCTTACTCTCCATATCAAATCTATCTTTCCACAGCTGTATGCTTTCGTCTGAAGGCTTGAAGTGCCGAATAAATAGCAAGTGCTTGTCCTTCATGTCCATAATTTTCGAAGGCGGGATCAGCTGCTTGGCGTTCTCATAATCATTGCGACAGAAGACGAAATTAGTTGCGCCATTATCTACATACTCTCAGTAAATGTCAACCCCTACGTACGACACTTATGACTTAACTCACAGTCCATAATAGACATGACCTTCAGTTTAGGGATGCGTGTCATCGCGCGAGAATAACCCTTAGATAGTTTCTCAAACATTGCTCTCCGCGCGGTATACAAATCCGGCTGGTCGTGAAACCTTTTTTCGCACGGGAAGTCTGGATCCGAATACAGATAGCCACTATAATATTCTCCGTCTAGCATGTCATCCTCTTCTTGTCCCTCTCTCTGTCTATCGAAGTATGGGTCGCCGAACGAATCGTGAATATCAAATCGCACAATGAATTCCTCAAGATTAGGCCATTGCGTTTTGTTCGCGGCTGTACTTATCTGCTCGATTCCAGGCGCAATAGCATCAGAAGTGCCGTTCGTGGTGCTATATATATATTCTGGCGGTTCGCCAAAGAGCTCCGGCGTGACAGGCCCAGCGAACGTGAATGATTTCAAGTTCGTCGATAAAATTCTAGCAATCCTGTTCAATCTATCGCCGCGACCACCGCAGTAAACTGGCGCTTCAAAGATGTCTCGCATTAGTTTTCCTTTGTCATTGTACGCCCGACTTCGGAAATTTAGATTCACAATGGTGAGAGTCTTCGGGAGCATAAGAATGCCTTTCAGCACGTCTAACAAGAGAGAATGTTAGTATGCATATCACACAAAATAAAAAATGCAGTCCAGGCATACGTGGATAATATTCTCGATGATGGTCAAACAAGCCATCCATAAACGTGTAGCTAATCTTCAATCTCCGTAGATCTGTAATAGACTCGATGAACTTATTTATCGTATCTGGCATAAAGTAGCGACCTCTCAACACTGCATCTCGAAACTCAAGTTCAATTGGTGCGTTGATATTTCCGAGCTTAAAAGTCTTCGACAAACGAACGTTACCGTCATACGGTGGAATGGGATCCTTCCTCGGGTCATCGAGGAAATCGGCAAACTGAATTAGCAGATTCTCTCTGCGTGGTGCGAAAATTAATGACTTCGATCTTCGGACTTTTGGCTCCGCAATTAAAGAAAGTAGCGCCCATAACCTGCCCATTGTTTGCCGTATGATGACAATATCCTTTCTGTCCAGCATCTTCGAGATGAACTTGATCCGCACTCTGCGAACATACGTCGCCAGCACGGGATTCGTCCGGAAAATGACCTCAGCGAGATCCAAATTTGATCCATTAAATCTATCCAGTTCAGGATCGCTTTCAATTGACGCTTTGAGCTCAATCGTGGAGAAGAGAACGGTCTGGATGATCTCACGCCAAACCTGGCATACGCTGTCCAGGTGCAGATTCGGACCGATCTTACTGCTATCCAGGATTGCACCGGCATATGTGAGGATCATCTGCTGCATCTCAAACGGAAGTGATAAAAGTGTCGCTCTCATCTTCAACAGCTAAATATCCGACAGAACAACAATACTTGACACGCGCCGAGCGGTGGAAGACAAAATCTGAATTGCTTGTTGACACTGGTACTACAAATTTGCATCGTAGAGAACGGACTGACCGCTGGGGCCGAGTTTAGCTAATAGACAATACTTGCGGATGCTGGTGATAAATGTTGGGAAGAAACATTCGATTTGGCACACATATTTAGGACCATCTACAAACTCCGGTCTGGTTCCGTGAAACACGACTTAGGGTCCGGAAATGCACAACCGCCGGCAGACCAACGCCTTGGCGTTCGTTTAGACACATCCACATTCTGAAAACAATGTCAATTACCCAAACACAAGACTATTACTACTTGGTTTTTATAAACGAGAATGACAGAGGAAGTACTTTTACCGTATGCATCGAACAAATCTCAGCCAAATAACACATGCCATCCAACTCATCCCGCCAATCCTACTACATATGAACTAGCCATCCAACTTAAAAAATAACAAAACCAAACTCCAGCTAAATCCCAACTCCCAAAGAAAACAACAAAGAAAAAGTGATCTAATACATACTCCAAAATTACATGAAGTCGCAGTCCGCATACATTCCACTAACCTATAAGTTTCTCGGCCGCCTGCAAGACCAGAGACGCAATATGGTCGAGCTCAACCTGTGCCCCTGCCTTGTCGTCACGCTCAACTGCATCCCGCGCTGCTGTCAGCGTACCAGAGGACGAATGTGCTTTATCCTGCGTTGTTGGTGGCCACATCTGGGGTGCAAAAATGACTGAAATATAAATAGTGAGCTAGAATCGATCTCCAATTCTCTGTCGAATCAATACATACCATGCTTAAACCAATTCCGGCCCGG
Source organism: Lipomyces lipofer (assembly GCA_003705915.2). Taxonomy (NCBI): domain Eukaryota; kingdom Fungi; phylum Ascomycota; class Lipomycetes; order Lipomycetales; family Lipomycetaceae; genus Lipomyces; species Lipomyces lipofer. The sequence goes on along the minus strand of PPJX02000005.1, from coordinate 32,380 downwards.
CAAACCGTCCAAATCCAGTAGATGTTTGTCAAAATTAGCCATCCTAGCATTTCTGCTCAGCCGGTGCGCCGTCATCGTTGAGGTTTCCATTGCGTTCATCCCAATCATCTCATTCTTCCATTCCCTATTCCAGCCTTCTAATACTTCCGCACTCTCAGTTAATGCCGCTGCGGCCTCGCTCAACTTGGTGATATCAATATTCCCTTCCCCAGAATACGCTTTCAAGTCATCCAAATAGTCAAGTAGATGCCTAGCATATGACAAGAAGTCAAAAGGAATAACCATTTCATCTGCGAGACGTATCATCATCGTACCGACGACTTGAGCAAGTAGTTTGTGATACACATACGGCTTCCCGTCTTCACCCACATCATTGCCAGCATCTTCAAGCCCGACGAACCTGCCAGGGCTCACCTGCACTTCAGTGGGATCCCCATATTTGCTGATCCAGGCCATGTTGTCAGAACACGTGCGTGTAGGATAACCCTCGTGACCTTCAAAGCCAAGATCGATAGATGCAATACCAGCATAACTCTGGAAGGGCATAGTATCCTTATCTATAATTATCGCTTTGTAAGTCACAAATACACCTCAAGGTCAAGACTGTTGCCAATACTGACCGCCTTCTAAGGGTCTGAAATTTCGGGACCCCCACACATCACTTAGAGTCTTGTTTCGCAAAGGATCGTGGATATGTTCCATGGCCATCAGGAGGACTGACTCCAGTAATGGATTGCCAGTGGCACGGAAAGAATCTCCACTCACGGCCTGATCGAGGTTAATGTAGACCATTCCATCCTTTCTGAGAACGTCGATATTATCCTCGACCCACTCGGTAGACCCAATCAGATTTGGCTCCGTGCCATCCCAAGATATAAACAATATCGATCGTAATGGCCGCCAGTTGTATTCTTTCGCAATGTATCCCAATATACGTGCCACTTCGAGCATCACAGCCGTACCAGATATCGCGTCAGACGCCCCGTAACACCATGCATCCCGATGAGCACCCAAAATAACCGATTGTTCGCTCTGTTCGATGCCTTCGATTTTGGCGATCACGTTCCAAATAGGATGATTCTCCTTCTCAATGGGAGCATTCTGAAGATTCACTTGTGGACCATCAGCAGAACCGGTCCACCACTGGTCTACACCTGTGAATTTGCCGACCCAAGCTGAGTCGACTTGTTTACCGTGTCCTTTCAAAGCTGATAAGAAATGTTTGGCGTCATCCCAGGACTACTTGGGTTAGCATAAACTTCAATGACAGGTCACAGGAAAGAAGAAAACGTACAATTGGTAGACTCGGAATGTCCACCAAGGCGGTGGCATTGATTTTTCCATCCTTCCTCGCTGTAGGAGTTGACGCCCATCCTGGAGTCAACACGTCACCTGGAGCCCAATTCCTAAGCGCAGAGCTACCTCTCTGGACACCTCCTTCAGGTATCGCTCTACCATCTGGAAACGACTCCTCATATGCAGCCTTATCCCGAAAAAGTATGACACCGGACGCTCCGTGCATTTCCGCAGCCTTTATCTTCAGAGATTCGTGCACCAATCCATACCGGCATATGAAGACTGCACCATTTAGTTTGAGTCCCATACTTTTTAGCGCCTGAAAGTCATTCTTTGTGCCGTAGTTCGCATAGATAAGATGACCCGTGACGTTTCCCTTCGCAGATAAGCTGTGAATTGGGAACGGCTGCTGGTTCCCCGATCCAGGAATCGATTCCGCCTCTCGCAGCCTGGCCTTATACGCCAGTGACCTCCGATGTCCTCTCTTATCATCCAACAGCACGAGCCTCTGTTGATCCGGATCGGGAAAGGTGAGAAACACATGATACTCTTTTGTCTCAATAGAATCAAATGCGTCCATGTCCCTGAATTCATTCGCTATGTAATTAGCCAAATTGAAGTCTTGTGTCGTCCCTGCCATGTGAGGTAATGCCGTCATATTCCGCAATTGAGCCCCTATCTTCGCACCACTGACCTTCCGCATGAAGAAGTCTCGCATAGAATCAAGTTCGTAATGCTGTGGTGGCCAGGCTGAGCGACCACTGGACCTACCGAATGGTAGGAAACCAGTCGCTATCACGAGCCACATGCCGGTCGCAAGTACCATAACGATACCGAGACGCTTCATAAGGAGGGGATTGCCCACGCGCTCGAGGTAAGCATCAAAACGTCGGGCGAATATGCTATACCTAGTAGAGATCATGGCCGAGATAGCTTGTAAGAATGTGAGATGTGACGAAATGCGGTGAAAGAAGTTTAGTCTAGCTTTCAGGTTGGTGGCGATGCGAGAGGGGATGCTTGGTCGTGCGAGGTTGCTATTCGATGGTTCGATGATCTCTAGCTGTATGATTTCTTGGCGCAATTCGGCCGACTCGGTCGAGGATCGGGGTGTCGAGAGAGATACTGATTCTGTTTCAGCGGAGTCGCCTAACCGAGTCGAATTAGGCTCGTGTCTAACGAGTCCGCGAGGAAGAAAATGCCGGCGTTCATCGGAGGTAGACGCTGGCTCGTTTCCTGTTGTCGACGACGACGACGCCGCCGACGAGGTCGAAGATGGATCAGCCTCAGACCCCTCAATGTCGTATGAGCCATCATACGGCGGTGGGACAGAATATAGATACAGTTGCGTTTTCTCGTCCTCAGGCATTATGAAAAACGAAGGATTATGAAATAGAGGCGAACGCTCGAATTTGGTGTTATTCCATTCGTAATAGATGCAAGTAAAGAAATAACAAATCGGGGTACTGTCAGACCTTCAAATAGGCCTGTGCATATCGACAAAGAGATGGAAAATGGAGGTACAGTTTCTGTTCGAGATGCTCGATATGTTATATTGCAGCTGGACTCGTGAGAGATGCGCGTCCAATTCCCAAGAAGCGTGCCCAACGGCAGTACAGGATGGCCCTCGTTTGTTACCCGGTGGCGCCGACAACCGACACAGAAAGTTCCTCCATCTAATTCTATGAACTCGTCCGCGATAGACCTGTCGGCCAAGCATTCTCGATATATATATTCTCATTATTGCTGATATTTTGCTGTGAGATGAAGCGTTTGTGTAAGGGTCTATTTGAACAGGATGAGATTCCTGTCAGGGTTGTTCATTGCAAGAGCGAAATCCTGCATTGACACGGCCAGCAATGGGAGTTTTTTAATATCCGAAAGTCAGTCTTGGGATTAATCGGAACAAATCAAATCACTCTCATCTCGGTGTATTGGGTCTAATATACACAGTCCCAAAAGAACTGGTAAAGGACTTCCTGTTCCAGAACGGTCACTAGTGAATTGAACTAAAAATACTGACTGTCCGTCTAAATAACCGAATAATAAAGGCATGAGAATACATCCAAACACAATAACTCCGTTGAAGGATACCCGACAAGATGATAAAACATAGCACCCGAAGATACCAAAGAGCAGTACATTTCACGCATATTCGAAGACATAACTCCCATTAGTCTCTATATTTAGTGGGCATTGTGAGTGCCGTTGTATGCGGTCTCGCTTGGACGGATGCTCGTCTTGGTCAGAAGAGTTGAGGGAATTGTTGTCCTCGTCACGGTGCTATTGCTCCATGGCGGGTTGAATAGTGGTATTCTCGTCGATGACGACGAGGGTGTCGATGAGATGCTAATTGGCGCGTTGTATGTGGAGGCAGCTCTGCTGCTTCCTCTGGTGTGGATATTACTCGGTATCAGGTTGTTTGAGCTAGACTCAGTACCAAGCGAGATCGCAGTTGTCGGAGCAGGAGCATATGTGGTCCGATAGTCTGTGACACGTACCGTGACAACATTGGTAGCTATAACCGAAGTTCCAATGACAACTGTGTATGTCTGTGGTGGCCGAGTGACTGTGACTGTAGCGTCGGTGTTACCAGTGACCTTCTCTGTAACTGTGATTGTTGTGGCAGGAACCGAGGAGGTATGGACTGTTTTGGTAACCGTGATGGTTGACGGCGACGTGTGAGGTGCGGAATTGGTGACAGTGACAGTTGACGTAGGGAGCGATGGAGCTGTTTCGGTGACAGTCATAGTCACAGTCTGCGGCGATGTGGATGATGCGAATGTTGTGGCTGTAAAAGTAGCTGGTAACGACGGCACGGTTGTGGATCTGACAGTGTCTGAGGAAGCCGAAGAGGAATGACTGTGAGTGACAGCGACAGTTGAAATGGGGACTGAAGTTGCTGACTTAGTAACGGTCGCTGTTGCCTTTGCCGACCTCTTGTGCGAAGTCGTAGATACTGCAGAAGGCGATGTGACGTACTGTATAACGGTGGTGGTAAGCATCTCAGAGGTCGTGACCATTGAAGTCAAGCTAACAGTCTCAGTAATGGTGTTCCGGTGCTCAACGATAACTGTTGTCGTCTTTTCGACGGTTTGAGTCTCGGCAGGAAGTGTTGAAATCACATAGCAAGATGTGGCACCGCCTATTTTGAATTAGTTCGTGGTAGAGAAATCAGAGAAGGAAGGATTTGACACATACCAGTCTCTGTCCATGTTGATGTACTCCTCATGAATTCCTCTAGTATTGTAGTAACAGTAGTGGGCCCAGCAGCTGAACTTCCACCGCCAACGTTGACAACGGGGTAACCGGTTGGGATTGTGGCACGAACGGTAGCTACGATGGAGAGAACCGATATTATGACTGAAAAGCGGAGTGACGAGGGCGCAAGGCCGACCATTGCGGATGTGATATAATTTTAGGATTAGTGATGCGTAGATGGACTTCTAAGTGACGGAAGAACCATATGGGAAGAAAATGAATACAATCAGGAGGTGTCCGTAATCCCGGGTAGAAGTGGTCTTTTTATTACCAGTTGGCCGTCCGAGGCATCGGCTGATCTCATTACATTATGCAGAAAATAATTATCCGGTGATCTAGTGATGCTGCGGCCGCAGGGACCGTCCCATCATGGACCGTCCTGTAATATGCGATTGACATGGTCACCTCAGAGAGGCTGGCATCCAGGGTCCAAACGGTCACAGACGAGCCGCAGTGGCTTGCGTCTTTCCCCAAAGTGGTCTCGCTCAGGGGCTTGTGTTTATCGGTCCGCTCAGCGCGGCCACGTGTGTTGCACCAGCCATCGCCCCTTTGGGATGGCCCTCCAGCCACTTTGGAATTTTTAAGTCGCAAACGGCCCAGGCCAGCCACTCACACTACCATTCCTAGAGAAATTAGATGTCCTACTAAGGCAGTGCCATTGATGTGCATTGCTAATTTCCCCTGCGGTTGTGTCTTTGTGTGCGAGGCTTTTTTTTTTTTTTTTTTTTTTTTTTTTTTTACTCTGGCAGACAGTTTGGCCGGCCGGTTGTTCGATACCCTTATAAGAAAGTGGGCAGATACTGGTCACTCTATGCATGTTGACTGGACAACAGCTTGCGTTCACGCCGCATAGTTCACGAATCACGATGAGGAACAGGCACCTCGGGATACCCACCTCCCCCGAATTCCTCAAATGCACTTCTGTGGATACCGTTAAATGAAATATATGTCGACGAAACCGCCAGGTCCAATACTTCGGCCACAGATTTATATGCCAGGACTTGCAAGTCATTCGCCCCTAAGAACACGTATTCCTCTTTATAGTTCTCATTATCTTTTGAAATTGTGACGGAACAAGCGTATTCGCTGCTGATGCAGAATAGAACGACTTCCACGCTCAGTCGTCCAGGTTCTTCACAGCTGCTTGCTCGCTCGTTATCCAACGATACATTTATTACATGTATATACACATATGCGGTCCACGAACCTCCAAAAACGGAGCCTCAGTGCATATAAAAATAGCTCATTAATTAACTTTTATGCGCCATTCCCGTCCCATATGGTTCATCCCATGTTGCACTATAACATCCATGCAAAACAACGATCATTAAAGAGGGATCGTTAAACACTTAACCCGCTCACAGTACACTAGTATACAATAGTTTCAACGACTTGATCAACAGCGGCATGGATCTCTGCGCGGCACTGATATCGGCAATTCCTTTCCCAGACTTCACATCGACGCCACATGCATCAGCTACAGTCTGCAACGCATACGCGAGCGGATCACGCTCCGCAAGTTCTTGTCTCTTACGTGCCTCTTCCTCCACTGCCACAGCTGCTGCCGCTCGTTGCTTAGCACTAGCATCTTCTGCGCTCGCTGCCGATACTTGCGCCGCAGTTGTAGCCTTTGAAGCAGTCCCAGTTTTACCCCTAAGCGCAGCCTTGCTTTCAAGCTTCTCCTTCTTCAAAGGTGGCTCGGGATCTAACACAGGACTAGCACTAGCTGTCCTCGCATTAGCAGGCGTATTCGAACTACCAAGCGACCTTTTCCTTCCCTGAGGAAGCTTTAGCTGGGTAATGTCCATCTGAGAATTCGGAGTATACAGTGGCACTCCTTGAGGGCTCGCAACACCAGGTGGCATAGTCACAGGAGAAGGTTTCGTAGCCGTTGCCTTTCCCTGAGCTTGGTATGCCGCCGCAGATTGAGCCTGTCCGGACGCTGGCGCGGGAAGAGAAACGTCCGATGGCTGCGGTGGAGGGATTGGACTCATGAACTGCGCTGATGGCTGCGATACTGCATTTGTTGCTTGAGCGGTATGCGCCGGCTGGACCTTCTGGTTCCGTCTCACAGGCGCCCGAGCTTGCGCCCTTGGACTAGGCACCGGCGCGGGCACTGGCGTGGCGGAAGCCGACAATGTTTGTGGTATGAACTGCTGGTGGTGGAATGAATCTGCAGGTAACGGTTGCTGAACTTGAGACGCAGCTTGCTGCGTCTGACGCTGTTGCGCTGTCATAGTCTTAGTGCTTACGCCCTGTCGCGGTCGTGGCTGCTGCTGCTGCTGAGGAACAGCCATCGGGTCCGATGCAATTGGCTGCTGGCTCTGCTGTATTGCATTTTGAGGAATTTGCTGTTGCAGGTGATGCGGCGACATCTGAACCCGCTGAACTGGAGGATACTGCTGTACTGGCGGTTGCGGGAGTTGTTGTGCAAGAGCCTGCTGTTGCAGGAGCAACTGTTGGTCACCAGGACCGGCACCACCCGGCTTCGTATCCTGAGTCTTCTGCTGTGTTCTGCGGAAAAAATTGAAAACCTTGCTCATTTCCTGCTTGAATTGCAGCATCGATTGGACGTTAAAGTAAAACACGCCTCTAGACATCGCTTCGTACTGCTCCCTGTATGCCAGTTGCTAAAACACTAGAATTAATATCGTCTTGTCAATTTATTGAACTCTATCAACGTACCATAAAGATCAACTTCCGCGTCACAACCTCATTACGTAGAGAAATATGCGCCCACTGAATCAATCTCTCTAACTGTCTACATGCTTCCTGCAACTGCACAATACTGATCCGGACTTTTATCGCCTCTTCTTGTGACAGTTCAAGCGGAGAGTGCTTCGCCCGAGAACGTCCAACTTCCTCATACAGTTCACGTAACCTGTCTCTATCGCGTTCCTGCTGCTCATTTCCGTGAGCAACTTTTGATCCATTAGCACCACCGGCATTCAGAGCGGATTGATGCTGTCCTTGGAGTTGCTGTGGCGGCTGCGAAAACTGCCGAGCGGCTGTGGCTTGCTGCGCCTGTTTCTGCTGAGCCTCCTGTTGTTGCTGATGCTCCATTATCCATTGCTGCTGCTGCTGCTGCTGAGTGGCCTGCTGCGGAACTTGCGCCACAGGCATTGTCGGCGTAGCCTGCTTTCTCTGTGGTGACTGTGACAGAATCTTTGCATTGAATATCGCTTGAGCTTGTGTTTGAGGCTGTTGCTGTTGCTGTTGCTGAGCATGAGTACTCAAACTCTGAACTACCGGTGTGCCACTTTGGCTTGGAGGATACTGATGTGGAATAGTCATCGACGCCTGTTGATTCATGATGGGTTGCTGCGGCTGAGGCCTCTCCTGTTGGGACACAGACTGCGATGGCTGTTGCGCTTGATGCTGCCCCATCATGGACTTCCGTGACATGACCGGAGAACTTTCAACTTTCTGTCCTGGCCGGCCAGTCTGTCGAGAACTTGATTGTGCACTCATCATCAGCGGGTTTGACTTCGCCAACTCAGCCGCCTGCGGCAAGTTCTGCGGAATGGACTGCATGCCCATGGCAGGTCTTGACCCGCCCTGTATTCCTGACTGTATTTGATTCTGCCCTGGCGCATGTGGCAGTTGCTGAGCTTGTTGCTGTTGTTGTTGCTGTTGATGCTGTTGATGCTGTTGTTGCTGCTGCTGTTGTTGTTGTTGTTGTTGTTGTTGTTGTTGTTGTTGTTGCTGCTGTTGCTGTTGTAGTAGTTGCTGCTGCTGCTGTTGCTGCTGTTGTTGTTGTTGATGTTGTTGCTGCTGCTGCTGCATATACACACTCCGGACCCAGTTCTCATGTTGACTATGAATGTTCTTGACTACTGGGAGCATTTCCTTAGGCAGAGTGTTATTCTGAAAGAGCTTGAATATTTGTGTCCAGGTATTCACGTCCGGCGGCAAAAATGTCATGGTCTTCAGCAACATAGGGGGAATCGGCATCTTGATAACTAGGCTCTTGAAATCGACCTGTGATGGCAATGGTGGCTGAATAGGTGGTTGTGTGTTTTGAGCAGCGATAGGATTAGCAGATTGCTGTTGCTGAGGACCTTGAGCTTGCGATTGAGCCTGCATCTGCATCTTCTGTTGAGGCGACAATCGCTGCGGCATTGTATTTTGTTGCTGTGAGATCTGCTGAAGTTGCATCGGCGCGTCCTGCTGCGGCAATATTATTGGCGCGCCTTGCCGCTGCTGCTGGCCCTGACCGCCCTGTTTCTGCTGTTGCTGCTGCTGTAAAAGTTTCTGAAACATGAGATATTGGGACTGCGGCATATTCGGGTAGTTATCCTGGCGATTCTGTTGGACATCCGTATCCTCATCTAATTGCTGCTGCGGTGCATGTCGCATCTGCTGCGTAGGAGGGCTTGATTGTTGTTGTTGTTGTTGTTGTTGTTGTTGTTGTTGTTGTTGTTGCCTCCTCATCAGTTGCAGCATAGCCTGAAGATCAGCCTGATTCGCAGGCCCATTCCTCTGCCGTCCTTGATCCTGCTGTTGTTGCAATTGCTGACTTAACGTTTGCCTCATCTGTTGACTAAATTGCTGTTCTCCTTCTTGTTGTTGCATATTATCCTGTTGAGTTCCTTGACCTTGAGACTGTTGCGAATTATTCATCCTCGCCTGGTGCTCCATCAGTTGTGCCAAAATCGCAGCATTATTCGGTCTCTGCACCTGCTGCCCTTGTGGCTGCTGAGCCGGTTGAGATTGTTGCTGCTGCGGCCCACCCATCGGCAGATGCTGCTGGAGCTGGTTCTGCTGCTGTTGTTGCTGTTGTTGCTGTTGTTGCTGTTGTTGCTGCTGTTGCTGCTGGGTCATGAGCTGCCTCAGCGCACTCTGGTAAGCGCTATTACTGAAGTTTTGTACGCCACCAACATTCTGAGCCTGGTTCTGCTGTGTTAGAGGAGCTTGTTGCGGCGGGGGGTAATGCGCCTGCTGCGGTTGCTGCTGGAACTGTGCTACAGGGTTGATCTGCTGAGGTTGCTGGTTCATGGAGATCATGCTGAACATGTCCTCTTGTGGCCTCTGCTGATGCACAAACTGGGCTTGCTGCTGGGGGCCAATGGCCTGCTGAGACTGAGGCTGAGGCTGAGGCTGAGGCTGTTGTTGGTCTTGGGCCTGGGGGGCTTGAGGAATGAACGGCGTGCCACGCCGACGGGTCTCAATCGAATTCCGGACGTACTCCATTCTGCTTTTGAGAGAGTTCACGTATTCATCCTACAGGCACGTTAGATTGTTAATTCAATTTCAAAATAAACATGAACACGGATTGACGCAACAACGCCGCGGTGTTGTGCGATCAGTTGAAGCTCATTCAATCGGTCACATAAGAGAATTTCACAGTAGCACTTACTTTAGTCTGCGCCTGCTGAAAAGCCTGACTCTCCATCAACTGCGCGTATCCAACTATCTTATCCGGGGGTCCTGTTGGTGACAACTTCTTGAAGGCATTGACACTGCACAGGCATTATAACCCAATTAGTCCTCAACAACCATAGATCCTGTCACCGTGACATAGTATAAGAAGCCATAGCAACTCACAATGCATTAATAAACGTCTGACGCTGGTTCGAGTTAATGGCGTCCTTCCATGTGCCAGTGGCTGCCTGATTGGGAACCTGCTGTTGTTGCGAAGCGCCGCCCATAGAAGCGGGAATCGGCTGAGGCGAGGCACCCAGGTTGAAGTTCTGCTGATTCATGACAAACCATGTGCAGTCCGCGCAAGGGCAGAAAGGACTCCGAAAATACTACAGCCAGTGAAAATGAAAATGCTGGCGGCACGAGAGGGACTCGGGATAATCCAACGAAGTGGGTGGTGGTCAAGCGCCTGAGCCCAGAGCCGGGTAAGAAAATGTTCACTTTTATCGCCGGTAGACGACGAAACGCCTTTACAAATGATAGCATCTCACCTCGTGGACAATTGATGACGGTACATGAGCCCTTTGAACCATGCTCGATCTTTATCTCTTCTGCGAAAAATTATGCCTCGTTTTCGTGGGAGTGTATTGCGCCTCTGCTTGACCTTCAATTAATCAGAGGGAAGTCCATCTTGGGAATATGTATTCTAGTGGTTTGATACCTGCTTAGAACATTATCTAAGCGACTGTATTCGAGGGCATCTCGTGAACTGAAATATTAAAAAAAAGAAGCCCTACTAATATCCCTTAAACCTAGCTATTATTATTTCCTAATACTGTATACATATGTTTTCTTCAATAATTATCGTACCCCGCACCCACTAAGCCTATATCAAATGCTTATTCGATCACAAGGTTGAGAACACAAACAGCTGGATAGAGAGTTAGCAATCCGCACAGTAAACACTACGCTGAGATATAATGCACTCACATTGTTAGTGGCAGCAATGGCAATCGAGTCTTCGTTAGGATGCCAGCTCATGTGCAGTATCTTCTTGTTAAAATCGATGTCATCATTCTCATGACGAACTGTATTTAGGCCCCCGGTGGTCATCCCAATCCTGCCTGCAGGCGACGATCCACGCATATTGGGACTTCCATTACCGTTGCGAGCAGCCTGTCCGCGTCCAATCGGTCCCGCAATGCCTACCCGCTTAGCCTTGAATGCGGACTTGTCAGCCTGTAAGACAACCTCAGTCTCCTCGGCCTCAGTATCCGTCGCATTGGGGTAAATCATGAAGTTATTATTGTATGATCCAGTCATAACCGACTTTCCATCGCCCGATAGGACGACCTCGAATTTATCGAAAATGGAATCATTGTCGTAGGTGTCGCATAGCCGAGGCCGCAGATGCTCATGTATGTTGATCGTCTTAATTGGCGCCCGCTCCATAGCAACGTCCCAGATCTTGACTGTCAGGTAATCCCTTGAGACTATATACCGTCCATCGAAAGAAAACCGCACGTCTGATATGGATGAGATAATTTCTGAGAAAAATGAGCGCTCTCGTGGATCTTCTTCTTCCTCGAATACTACAATCGTGATAATGGTTAGAAATAATGAAGACAATTCGGAGTGTGTAACATACGCTTGGCATGTGCATCACATAGAGCACTCTCGCGCATATCAGCCAGCTTGATCGTTCCCTTGCTGGAGGAGTACATAAAGTAATTGCAACTTAGTGGGTGGAACTCGGCGGCGGTAATAACCTCCGTCAGCTCCTCCATATTTGCCGGCTTTATATCCACAATATCTAGTAATTGTCAGCATTTGCTATCCAAGATCGTCTGCGCGACACTCGTGAATCCATACTGAAGCTCTGATCAGCTAGTCCTAAATTCCACAGATTTATTCGCAGATCATCCGCAGAAATGAACGTCTCGCCATCTGAATTCACGCTGATGGAATTGATGTGATATGCATGCGCGTTTCCATAGATCTTCTTCGGCGTGGCAGCAATGATTGTGTCGTGAAGGGTCATGCGTGGCAACCGTAGGTTTTCTAGAGAGAGAGGGTTCGATGGTCGACCGCCGACTGAGTCGGAAAGATTATTCTCGGCAACCACTTTCAGGGACTTCTCGTATATCTTCCATAGCTTGATTGTTTTGTCTGGAATAAGCATCAACCGAGTTAGTAAGAATCAAATAATGCGTCCGTAAGCGGAAAGCAACTCACCATTAGTAGAAAGTAGGAAATGTGCAGCATTGGTCCGTCGACACCATTTGATCTTATTAATTTTCTCCTCGATTTCTAGAGATTTCAAGTAGTCGAACTCCGGTTCATGCGATTGGAACTCGGTATGGAATTTGTATTCGCATCCTTTCTTCTGTTTCCATCAGTTAGCTAATTTGTCAAAAAAGAGCACAACAAAAGAGGCCCTTCTTTAACGAATCCACTACGCACATTCTCATTCCGCTCAAAGAGAACTACACGACCACCCTTGTCACCAGTCGCCAGATAGTTTCCGGTATGGTCGAACTCGACTGTCGAAATAATATCGGCTGTATAAAATTATGAAGTCAATTTTCACGAATTTTCACGAACTTGCATGTAACTTTCAATCTTCTCTAGCAATAGGAGAGCATCGTAATCACGGCATCAAAACAAAGTAGCATACCTTCCGTGATATCCTCGGTATCCCCCTTGTCACCAAAACATCTAAGTTACGCATCAGTCAGTGATCAGCCCAATATCCCTACGACTGTAAGATCTGATGCGCATTGCATCACGTTCACAACTATGATGGACGAGCTCTTTCGACCACTCACGCAAATAAAAGGATCCGAAATATGTGATTTGGCCCAATTCCTCGCGCAGATATATCTTAATTGAATATGCGCAGGAGAGAACCGAAATGGCAAAATGTACGTACTGTGCGAACTTCCACGTAGGCGGATGGCCGTCTGGACCTTCAACCATCTTGCTTGATATTATTTGCTTATGTGTTGCTGAACGATAGGAAAACTCAGAGGAGTTAAAAATGTGAGACACGAGAATCGCCCTTGGTAAAAAATTAATAGTCGAGATGACTAGAGGTAAGATGCTTGTTACTGCTCAATCTCTGAAAGCTGATGATGATGATATGATGATGACTGCTTTCGCTCAACGCCTGTTAGACTCGTCTCTCCGTCGGCTCTGCCTTGTGTGTGCTCATAATTTGGGCGTGCTTTGCGTGTCGTGTTGTTCCCCCACCACCTTACACTGCTTACCTTTCGGCGTCCTGTTGCGGGCAAATCGCAACCGCATATGAGCCATATTCACACAACGTCACGGAAGTTATGCATACTGACGTACCGAGTTTCTCTGCCAGAGAGTACGCGAGATGCAATTTGATAGTCCTTACGAGATTGATTCCACTGCTTATTGCGGTTGCTCTTGGGGGTTAAGGTGCGACCTTACACATGCAGCGGTGACAAAGTCATGTATATCTCATGGCTACGCTGGTTTAATGGTGGGCGCTACGCACAGGGCTGGCGAACAGGTCAAATTAATTCACTGATCAAAGTCATCGCCGACGTAACTAGTGCGAGTAAGTTATCTGCACGACTTTGGCCATCATGTCCCGTCTCGCGCCCGTCTGGAACTCGGAGTGACATAGCCTTAGTCGTCATTGTACATTTCCATAGGTATACGACTTCGATTCCAGGAGTTTACCCCGGGATCGTCGGGGAATTGTGATGCGTTGGGAGTTTGCGTGCCCCTCTCCGCACTTGTGCCGGCCGCGGTCCTGTCCACGACCTTAATATGGGACTGTCCGGCACGTATGCATGTCCATTACCAAATCGTATAGAGAGGCTTGTATTTCTAACCATTCCATGAGTGGCGATTCCTCGTCTTCTTCGCCATCAAGGTCTAAAGGTAAGCAACCTTCTGGTGGGCAGTCAGAAGTTCCGTACACCAGACAATCGGCACTTCAGTCCTCCACGGCGACGCTGCTTTCCTCATTTGCGACTCCAAATACGATAACTGGATCACTATCATCGGCTGCTACGTCCATTGGTCAGCAGAAACGTGAATCTTCATCGTCATTCGCAGGGAGTGGACTTCATTCAGAAACGATTCAAAACAGCTTCGGTTTGACTTCTTCCAACGAACACACGTCAGAACCTGCCAGAGCCTCGTTTAGAGATTCTACAAGCAATGTATATGATACTTGCATAGGTCAACGGAACTATGACGCATTCATGGGCAGTAGCGCGCAACAATCCCACCATGCAGTAACTTCGCATGTTCCACCGTCTGCTTACATAGACGAGGACGATGGTGACGCGGTCCTCGCTTTTCTTTCGTCATCCCATACCACCGAAGCGATATACACCCCAACGCCAGATACGCATCGCACGCCGGCACTTACACCGTCCCAATTAGCTTATACACGAATCCTGGCCGACATTGCTGTTGTGGAAGATCCAGTGGAATATCTTCTTCGGACGGACTCATACACCGAAGATGTCTGGGGCGACGACTGGTCAGAATTGCAGCAGGCAAGGCGAGATATGAGAGAGGGCAAACAGAAGGATGCGCGCCGCAGGGTAGATGGTATCATAGGCAGATTGAAGGCAAAGTTATAGCATAAGATGAGTGTATTATACATAAGTGATTTTGTTGCCGTACTATCCCCTCATGTAGACCCTGTCCTTTTAGACCACCCCGCTCCCGCTAAACACCATATATATATCTGGTCAATTTCTTCCTTGCTCATTACTCATTAAGTTCCTGCACAAGCTCGCCGCAGAGGAGGTACTTGCCGGCGAAATGTTGCTCCCAGTCATTGAGAGCTTGGATCTCTTCCTCGGTCAGATCTAGCAAATTGTCCATGGGCTCCTCGATCGGTGTGAGCATGTCTGTTTACGGTCAGTATGTCAGGAGATCGTCGTAGAGTCAGAGAAAAGAAGCATACACACCCTCATCGAAACTGCCCTTCGCCAAACCTCGGGATGCGTCTCGTCCAGCGAAGTTACTACTTTGATGTTAGAAATCAGGTACCCTCATCACAGCTAACACCACAATCCAGTTACCTGTAGGGGCCACCGGGTCCATAGAATGGCCTTCCCGCAGAAACGTCATACACACGCCCCTTTACAGCCATTAACACCCTCTGCTCTACTACACCGTTGAACGGCTGCAACGTCTTCGGCGTAAAAGTCGTGAACACGATTGGCTCATGTTTCTCACGGGCCTGCCCTTCAGCGCCGCTCGCCGACGAGCTATGCCTGCTGTGCGGAAAAACTTGCCGATAGATCAAGTATATCGAGAAAAGCGCAAGGAGAGCGTTCAGATACGGGATATACCGCGGGCTACCACTTGTAGGGTTTGTCGCGATCATGGATTTGTAATAGTTGTGGATGAAAGAGATATCGATCATCTTGGCGGCGTGTAATCGTTCTTATGCGCTATTAAAACTGCAAGGTAACCTATAACAGTTGATGAAATTGATGAAGAATTTTTTGGACGCAGATCGACGGATCAAATATTTCGCACCTTGCAAGTTTCGATGACGTCTCACCAGTCCCCACACCGGAACCTATGGGATTTGCGTTGGGACATGGGGAGGAATCCAGGTGGCTGTAAATGAGAAAACGTTGAGCTCTGTGCGCTACGCTCATACGTCCGACCATGAAGCAGTCATTATTAAGGTTAAAGCTCGTGTTTAGTATATTGGTGACCGCCGAACCCGAATCAGGTTAGGGTATTACAGATGTGAACCGCTGACGATGCGCACTATATCCATAGATTTTCGAAAATCGATCAACTTGAGCCTGACTCCAGACAGCTGGGCGGGCTTAAACTGGTCTCTTCCACTTGCTGTCGATCATATCCCATATTATGGCAGTTCCACAGTTCCGAACGAGCATCAATGAATATTTGGAAGGCTTGCCGGAGACGGTCTTGACCCGTCTTTATTACTCGGTGAGCGGCGAGCCATTTTCAGCAGCGATGAGCGTGCTCTTGATTGATCTGTTCTATGTGCTGACTATCTGTAGCCAGCGACTTGCTTAGCAATATTCCGATTGCTCCCGCCTTTGGCCCAACTATTTATTATGACGACATTGTTCAACGAGAAGTCCGCCGCGATAAGGGATCTGACCGCGTGGGTCCAGGACTCAAGTCGAATGTATTTGACGACTTCAGTCTGAGTGCATTTACGGTATTTATGCTTCAACTACTGACAAGGATGTAGGAAGCAATATGAAGCATTCGAAAAACTTCGTGGAATGCATCTAATGAAGGAGTTCAACGGGATGATCAGTCTTCAGAAGACTTTTCGAGCTGGACTGAGGGATGCGCTCACCGGAGGGTAAGGTTGGCCTTTACAGATCAGAATAATTGGCTAATTTACTTGCACAAGTGATCATAACAATTCATTTGGTATACCGTGCGACAACGAAGACAAACATAAGGTGGACATCAAGTTTCTGGATGAACACGCGAACAAACAGTGGGAATTAATTTTACACTTCATGGTGGGAACTGATACAGGCAAGGTCCCGAATAATGGCGTGTTAAGCTTGTTACGACATAGCGGGTTGATGGAGGGCGTTACGGCTCAGAATATGCGGATCACCAACGCTGGGTTTCAATTCTTATTGCAGGACGTAAATGGCCAGATATGGACTCTATTGCTGCAATATCTCAACATGGCGGAGGATTTACAGATGGACGCGGTGGAGGTGCTACATTTCTTATTTATGCTTGGTAGTTTGGAGCTTGGACAGGATTACTCGCTCGCTGCGTTGAGTGACACGCAGAGGATGATGCTGGATGATCTCCGCGACTATGGTATCGTGTATCAGCGAAAATCATCTTCTCGAAGATTCTATCCTACGCGGCTGGCGACAACACTAACTTCTGACGCTGGCGCGTTAATATCGGCGTCAACGAGTATGGACACAGCCATAACCCAGAGCGATACCGACACCGGATTTGTCATTCTGGAAACTAATTTCAAGGTATACGCATTCACTGATTCGCCACTACAGATTGCAGTCCTGAATCTGTTTGTTCATCTGAAATCTCGGTTCGCGAATATGGTCGCGGGCCAGATCAGTAGAGAAAGTGTACGGAAAGCACTGTTGAATGGTATCACGGCGGACCAGATCATTGCGTACCTTACTGTACACGCGCATCCACAGATGCGTAAATCGACGCCATTGTTACCGCCGACGGTCGTGGATCAAATTCGGTTGTGGCAGCTGGAGATGGAGAGGATGAAGACTGTCGAGGGATATCTCTTTAGTGACTTCGCAAATAACTTTGAGTACCATACTACGTCAAGTTATGCTCGGGATTTGGGAGTGATGGTGTGGGAAAAAAAAAACAAAGGAATGTTCTTCGTGACGAAAGAAGGGAACCAGCAGATCGTAGACTTTGTACGGAGGAAGTTGCATGGCGGAGGCTAGTATGTCCAGACCTAGGATCTGCGGTTTGTGACACGCCAAGAGCGGTTATTGTCAAATTGTCAGACGATGCCCTGAATCTATATTTTCTTCGGTAATCAAAACTTTACAAATATGAATTTGAGCGATTAATTGCGCGTGCAATTTTGACTAGCATTTACCGGAGTTTGGCAATATAACTGAACTTCACTCCGATGCGCCTCAGATCGCATCTCTACCTAAGATAACGAAAGGTCAGGTGGGCCAACCAGTTTTCTTCACAATCTCAGATACAAATCCAAAATATCGAGAGATCTACAGATGGTTGGTTCTATACGCACCATGGGTTCACCCTGTGGTCGCCGCTCGATATAATGAAGAGCCCCTTGTTATCTCGACCTTTTTCGCGCCACTGGCCACAGTTCGGATGTGTACCGGTGTCGGCGCTTTAGCTGCTGCGTACGTGGAAGCCCCAATCCTATCACCACCGTCCAATCTGGCAGGTGGAAAATCACAAAAGCCCTAGCCCACAAGGTGAATGTACGCTCGCGCGGCGCAGGCGTACATGGGGCAAAACGAACACAACTGCCGTCTGGCGACACTGAAGCCCTCGCATTTGCGCCGGTCGTCCAGTCAGACCCTTTCTATCGTAAAGTTTAACAGATCTCGAGATTTACTCCTTCATTAGCAGGAGCATTTCGACTGAAATTCTCCTTACATTCTGCAGAGCGAGCGGCGTCGTGGCCTTCCCGAATAGGAGACGTGCTCATTGAACCACGGCCGTTAACAGCGGGAGTTGATCGGATACCACGTTGCTCCGGTTGCGATAAGATATTGTTGTGGCTCCGTCCAGATCTACCCACCACCCAATGTCACAACCATCGTCATCGGGGTCCTCAACTCCATCGTTACAATCGGAATTGCTGATCAATCAATCTCCCTCTACGTCGATTCGCTCGCCGTCAAAAAGGAAGACGCCGGCAGCTTCTGTCGCGGGCTCTGACATCCTCACCACCGCCAAAACGGTCACCGAAGTCGATAACGGCACAGACGTCGATCGCAACGAAGACGACATCGACGACGAGCGGGTATCGCAGGACTCATCTGCCTCATCTACATCTATCGTATTCGACCACATAGAATCCGCCACCAACTCTCTCCACAGCGGACACTTCTTCGGTCATTCTACCGTCAGTACTCCCAAATACACAATGATACCTCCACAGAATCCATCACATGAAGGTTCAGAAGGCTCAGGGGCGGCCTCACCTTCCTCTTCGATTGGCGGAACGCCCAATTCGCGGCGTACGCTGCTGTCAGCACTGCGTCCCAAGCCGCAACAGAAGTCGTCCTTTGATTCGGAGCGATTGCTACTTTCGTCTCTAGACAGGAACGGCTCGTACCGTGACGAAGGCTCACCGAATATCGATATTGAGAGTGAGGCGGCTGCCACATCCATGAACAAACCTAACGATGTTAGCAATGCAACGGCCTCTGCCGCGACGGAGCTCAATAGAGGTTTGGCACCTGAACCTGAGGAATCTGCCGGCGATGGTTCCGAGCACAACAATCAGCGCCGACACACGAAGCGTATTTTTGTTGGTGTACTCATTGGATTAGTCGTGCTATGGTTGGTGGGCCTTATTTTCTACCTTGTCACGTCGATGCAAAGGGGGGCCGTGCCGACGCCCCCTGAATATGAGGGAGCGAAAAAGAAGATCGTGGAACTGGACGACATTTTGTCAGGGGAGTTTAGGGTGAAGAGAACGTTCGTTGACTGGTTAGACGACGGCATTGAGGACCATGACGGTCTTTACGCCGAGAGGGACGCTAGTGGAAAGGTGTTAGTTGGTGATTACTCTGGAGTTACGACCACGGAAAGCATGACACTGGTTGATATTTCGGAATTCGAATATAAAAATGAGAAACACACTGTGTCGGAGGTTTGGCCAGGACTAGGTTTGAGGAAGGTCCTACTCGCGACCAATATCAAGAAAGTATGCTCATGTTGATGCGGTCCTTGTAAAGTGAGCTAACGTGACGCAGAACTGGAGACACTCGTACTTTGCACAATACTGGATATACGACGTCGAAAGCAAGAAGGTCGAGCCGTTGATTCCTGATTCGCTTACCGAGGACGTGCGTATTGCGACATGGAGTCCAGCAGGCGATGTCATCGCGTACGTTCTGGAGAACAATCTCTATATCCGCAATGTATCACAATCGAGTGTCTCTCAAATCACCACCGACGGCGACAAGGACACGTTCTATGGCATCCCCGATTGGGTTTACGAAGAAGAGGTGTTCTCCGGAAACTCGGCCTTGTGGTGGTCAAAGGATGGACGGTACCTCGCGTTCCTGAGATCAAATGATTCGGCAGTTCCCGAGTATACTATCCCATATTTCGAGCAATTCCCAGTTGACAAGGACTCGTATCCCGAGATGGTAGACATCAAGTATCCCAAGGCTGGATATGCCAATCCAGTGGTCGAGCTCATGTTTCTCGATATGTCATCCTATGAAGTCTTTCTTCCGAATATCAACGACTCACGAAACCTCGATGATGAGAACAGACTCATTACGGAAGTGGTTTGGACCGGAGAGAAGGTTCTTGTTCGACAGACAAATCGCGAAAGCGATCTGCTCAAGATCGTTGTCATCGACCCAGCTGCACGTAATGGATCTGTCGTTCGCGAGGAGGATGTCAGTGGCAAGGATGGCGGATGGTTCGAGGTTACTCATGACACTACCTTTATTCCCGCCAACAAGTCGCAAGGACGAAATGAAGATGGATATATTGACACGGTTATTGTCGACGGCTACAATCACCTAGCATATTTTTCTCCTCTGGATGCTACAGAGCCCAAGCATATCCTTACTAGCGGGCCGTGGGAAGTAGTTGATGCTCCGTCTGCGGTGGACTTGACCACTGGAACCGTCTACTTTCTGGCAACGAAGAAGGATCCTACTGAGAGACATTTGTACGCAGTTCAGCTTGACGGTACAAACTTCCGGAGTATCACCAACACAGATGAAGACGGATACTATGGAGTGTCTTTCTCTACCGGAGGAGGATACTTATTACTTTCGTACAACGGCCCGAATGTGCCATGGCAGAAGCTGTTGAGCCTTCGAGAGGGCAAGTCTGTCGCTTTGGAGGAGAACACCGCCCTATCATCCAAGCTTGAGAAGTATCAGGTTCCTACGACGAGCTTCTCCCAAATCATCACCGAAGACGACATTACTGTGAACGTTCTCGAAATCCGGCCTGCTAACTTCAACGCGAACAAGAAATATCCCGTTCTCTTCCACATCTACGGTGGCCCGGGCAGCCAAACCGTCGACAAACGTTTCACTATCGGTTTTGAAGCCCATGTCGCCAGTGCGCTGGACGCAATTGTCGTATCTGTCGATGGACGCGGCACAGGTTTCATGGGCCGGAAGTTCCGATCTATCGTGCGCGACTATCTTGGATACTGGGAAGCGAGGGACCAGATCCTCGCTGCACAGCAGTGGGCGAAGAAGCCATACGTCGATGCAACGAAGATCGCTATTTGGGGATGGAGTTATGGAGGTTACATGACGCTGAAGACGCTCGAACAGGACGGCGGGAAGACGTTTTCGTACGGTATGGCTGTTGCGCCTGTGACAGACTGGAGATTCTATGACTCAATTTACACGGAGCGATATATGCACACCCCTGCGCACAACCTTAACGGATATGACGGCTCTGCGATTAAGAACATGACGGCGTTGAAAGCCACAACCAGATTTCTTATCATGCATGGCACGGGTGACGACAATGTGCATTTCCAGAACACGCTATCTTTGGTTGACAAATTTGATCTGATGCGGGTCGAGAACTACGATATGTATGTCTTCCCTGACTCGGATCACAGTATTTACTTCCATAATGCGAATAGGATAGTGTATGATCGGCTGGACAGGTGGATCAAGCTGGCATTTGAGGGTGTGTATGAAGAAAGGAGAATATTAAACAAGGGAGTGGTGGAAGCACGTATACTTAATTAGGTGGTATGACTATTCATTTTATGGTCACCATATTTGTAATCAGCGGTTGGAGGGGTGAGATTCTAGATATAATCGTCTTGCTTCCCTCAATTTGGTAGCATTCAGCATAGTTCAATATTGTCATATTGTTTTTGGCATTTTGTATCATCAATGAAAACACGTCGTTGCAATTTTACTTGGATCACTATTCTTGTCGATTAATTAGCTTGTAGTCACCTCGCGAGGGTAAGAAAGATCAAAGACGACATATCTCCCCGTATTATGAACCTGAGACATGGAACAAAACACGCCAACACACAATTTATGAATTATCGCATTTCCATCCTTTGACATATCCATGATAGGCACTTAGATTAATGTCGTACAAGGTAGAGGCGTGCTAATAGGCGACAAACTGACAATTAACACAAAGCAAAATCGAACCTCATGCCATGACAAATTAAAATACTGACAATATATCGTCTAAGTTCTGTGCTTGTTGGCAATATCGTTCCAGAACATGGTCTTGTCGCCATCGCCCCAGAAGAAGCTGTGAATAGGAGAATAAGTTAATAATAAATTCTTGTTTGGCTATAAAATGCCCTCTGCAGCGTCGGGATCGGATCGCGAAGTGCATTGATCCCGCACACAGTACTCCAATCCGCCGTGCTCATTCCTAACTTCTATCAACTGAGAAAAGTAACACTCACTCCTTGTTGCGGACGTTCTGGTAGGGCAGCTCTGGCGGCAGATCCTCCTCCTCTTCTTCGTGAGCGTGGTGCTTGAGATGTGAAATGTGCTCGCTCTCCTGCTTGTACGAGCGGGTGAGGGCGAGACCGACGAGCGGTAGGGCGAGAAAAAGCGAGACCTTGTACCAGAGACGGGCGGTGGAAGCGGCGTGATGCTCGATAGCCACCTTCTCCTCCAAAAAGGCCTTACCCTTCGCCTCGTCGGCGCCGTAGATGACGTGGTTGTGTCGGACTTGGCTAACAATGCGGCTGACGGACCGGCCCGCGTGCGCAGGACGTAGAACGCCCATGGAGCGGATAAGCGAGGACATTGTACTGCTGCAAGTAAGGTATGTTACGAGAGTCTATGGAAATCGACTGTCCTGGCGCTCGCAAGAAATGGAAGTTTCCCTGAATTGAATGGACGCGGACAGTGGCATGGTGTTGTGAGCACAACGTGAACGCGTGTGAGCTGTTTGTGAGCGAGCCAATCGCCCTCATTATGCGTACGCAATTAGCGCACAAAGGGCGCAGGTGTCGCGCGGTCCGCGCGCAGGCGCACAGCCAATGGCGGGCGCGCATTCGGTCCTGGCCGGAAGGTGCTATATGCAGCAGGACTAGAACTACGCGCGGGCATGCTGGGGCATACGCAATGTAAAATTCTCTTCTGTGCGGTTCGGCGGTGGTAGCGCAAGTCGCACGCATTCTGCGTACACCCGTCACCGCGCTCGTTCCGTGGGCCGTCGCTGTTGAAGCTCCTCCACTCAGTTTTCCTTCCCTGTCACCTCCTCTCCTTCCTTCTCCACTATTTCAATTCCCCCTCTCCGCTCTCCCCAATGCTGTTCCGAACTGCAGTCCGACAGACCGCTCGCGTCGGCGTTTCCGTAGCTGCTAAGAGAGCCGTTCCTGCTACGGTATGTGATTATTTCCTGGCTGCTAATCGCGTCTCCCTGTCGGGTGAATGAAAGCCTTCTTCCGGATGGCTCCCACCTTTTGCATGTCCGGGTTCAACGCCACGATCATTTTTCGCTTGTTGAGGTCCAGAGGCTGTATCATCGCACGCATGGGATTTGTTTAGTCGATAACTTTTGTCAATTGAGTTGTGGATATGTTGTTCTTTCTTGAACTGATTCGCTGTTGTTAAGTGGTGTGTTTTGCGCGTGGACAGATATCAACGTCAACAGATTCGATCATAGGCAATGGACTAGGTGTGAAATAGGTGGATCTATCCGGACTGTCCTTCTTTCAGCGATTGCCTGTACAAACTGTTCGGCGATTGGCAATGGCATTTCTGCCATTGTTCGCGATATCAAATGGACCTCAGGTGACTAACTTCTTTATGCTCTAGGCTTCTCGTGCCCCCGTCTGCCTGAAGCGTGGCTACGCCGATGCCAAAGCTGGCCCCACTGAGGTTTCGTCCATCCTCGAGGAGAGAATAAGAGGTGTTTCGGCTGATGCCAACCTTTCTGAGACCGGCCGTGTCCTGTCCGTTGGGTTAGTACTAAATTTTAATTTCTGATCGGCATTTTATGATGATTGATGGGATGGGTGTATGGTGATGCGAGTCCAACTATTTTGGTGGTGACAATGCCCTATTCGCTATCTGTCGTCAGCTATCCCCGCCTATTGTCGACTACCGAATTCATTACATACCGACGACCGCAACTGCATTTTTCGAATTAGTTAAATTGTTTTCATCTATATATTTCCTGATTTAGATTATTTGAATTGTGTATTTGTGCCGATCGTTTGCAAAGTAGCTATTGTTTCGAGACCCTAGCTAATCCGCTACCTTAGTGATGGTATTGCTCGTGTCCACGGATTGAACAATGTCCAGGCTGAGGAGCTTATTGAGGTACGAATTATACATTGTTCATTTTTGTATGATGGCAAAATTAACATGCACGTAGTTTGCTTCTGGTGTTAAGGGCATGGCTCTTAACCTCGAGGCCGGCCAGGTCGGTGCTGTATTGTTCGGTTCCGACCGTCTCGTCAAGGAGGGTGAAACCGTCAAGCGTACCGGCGAGATTGTCAATATCGGTGTCGGCCCTGCCCTTCTTGGCCGTGTCGTCGATGCCCTCGGCCACCCCATCGACGGAAAGGGACCCATGGAGATCGCTGAGCATCGCCGTGCCCAGGTCAAGGCTCCTGGCATTCTTCCCCGACGATCTGTCTTCGAGCCCATGCAGACTGGTCTTAAGTCTGTCGACTCCCTTGTGCCGATTGGCCGTGGTCAGCGTGAGCTGATTATTGGTGATCGTCAGACCGGTAAGACCGCCGTCGCTGTCGATGCCATCCTGAACCAAAAGAAGTGGAACAACGGTGCCGATGAGTCCAAGAAGCTCTACTGCGTCTACGTCGCTGTCGGCCAGAAACGATCGACTGTTGCTCAGCTCGTCCAGACCCTTGAGCAGCACGATGCCCTCAAGTACACTGTTATTGTTGCTGCCACTGCCTCTGAGGCCGCTCCCCTGCAATACATTGCTCCTTTCACTGGTGCGGCCATCGGTGAGTGGTTCCGTGACAATGGCAGACACGCTCTTATCATCTACGACGATCTGTCCAAGCAGGCTGTTGCCTACCGTCAGATGTCCCTTCTTCTGCGTCGTCCTCCCGGTCGTGAGGCTTACCCTGGTGATGTCTTCTATCTTCACTCGCGACTACTCGAGCGTGCTGCCAAGCTGTCTGAGAAGCACGGTGGTGGTTCCATGACCGCCCTGCCCGTCATTGAGACCCAGGGTGGTGATGTGTCGGCGTATATTCCTACCAACGTCATTTCCATCACTGACGGTCAGATCTTCTTGGAGGCGGAGCTGTTCTACAAGGGCATTCGACCCGCCATTAACGTCGGTCTTTCTGTCTCCCGAGTCGGTTCCGCAGCCCAGGTCAAGGCCATGAAACAGGTTGCCGGTTCGCTCAAGCTTTTCTTGGCGCAGTACCGTGAGGTCGCTGCGTTTGCTCAGTTTGGTTCTGATCTCGATGCGTCGACCAAGCAGACCCTTGCCCGTGGTGAGCGCCTGACCCAGCTCCTGAAGCAGAAGCAGTTCTCGCCTCTTCCTGTCGAGGAGCAGGTCCCCGTCATTTATGCCGGTGTCAACGGTTACTTGGACAAGATCCCCCTTGACAAGATTGAGCAGTTCGAGTTGGAGTTCGTCTCGTTCCTGAAGACCAATGAGTCGGCGTTCTTGACAGAGATCGCGACCAAGGGTGAGCTGTCCGCTGAGGGTCTGGCCAAGTTGAAGGCCCTCACCGAGTCGTTCGTCGCGACCTTTGCTTAAATTTAAAATGGAGGAAAGAGTTGGAAAGGTCGAAATTGGGGGGACTTGGGAGGATTCGTGTAATCCGAGTCGGTGTCATTTTAAATCTTTTATTTTGCCCACGACATAAATATTGTTTTATCCTATTTATATTAATAGAGAGACGAGCGTATGCACGATGTATTGAGATTTAAAAAAAATAAAATTTTTCCCACGTAGTTTCTGGTTAAGGAGTGATGTCGACTACCATTTGAATGCGTCATGTTAAAAGAAATAAAATTTATCAAAATAATCACAGCTCACTCATCGAGATATATCGTATTACATTAAGACAAACTAGGTTATACACTTCGAATGGTATCAAATTGTGTTTTAAAAAGTCACGATCTTCAATGTTGCTGAATACGCTTATGGATTAGCTTCTAGAATGTGAACTGGGGTTGCTGACGGGCTAATTATATATAATATCTAGGTATATTCGTGAGACTGAAAACGAGATGAACATATAAATTCTCGGCCGCAACCGGGACTAACTGGCGGCTGCTGACCACGAAATGTAGTCTAACCCTAGAGGAAGTCTTCCCGTTTGCACCTAAAGGTGACGCTGCGATGTGACGCGGACTCTTTTCTATTTTCGCAACTCCGGTTGCCAGATATCTCTTCCATGTATTATCATCAGCAGTACTTAGGTGCCGCCGTAAGGATGGACCCTGTGATACTAGATCCGTAAATTTTTTTGCTGTACTGAACTACAGCCGGTGTAATATATATTGCTCAAATCAAGGATATATACGACGCTCAAATATCTAGTAATATATGTCTAGTTTGGCTTCGGTTTTAGAGGGACCCTTCGCTCCTGGTTTCCCCATTCTAAGCTTCTAACGCTCATAAACTCTTGCACCACTTCATCGCTGACTGCCGCTCTCTTTTTCTGGAAGTCAGCCACAAACTCCTGCAAAGACTTGATGCAGAGCAGCTTCAGCTCGCCCGTAAGTAGCTCGCCTTTGAGATACGCAGTACGAATCCGCTCCAGCTCCACGTCATCGTCCAAGAAGAAAGACAGATATTGGTATGATACATCGATATCGGGGTTTCCTCCATACTTGCGCTGTTCTTCGAGTGTATCACGGCCTCCCGAGAACGCGTACTTCTTGATCTTCTTATCGATTGCTTTGGGTGTATCCGTCATAAATATAGCCGATGAGTCAACTGACGCAGACATCTTGCTCTGAGAGCCCTGTAACAGCAGTGGCGTCAGATCCGAAGGGCCCTGACCTTCAAGTAAATGTCATTGAGTAGGTAGCTTACCTGCAAAGAGGGGAAAAACCGAGAATGGATAAGCGAGGGCTTAGGGTACTTCAACTTGTAAGCGACGTCTCGACATAGTCGGAAATAGGGGTCCTAATGTCCATGTGAATCAAAAAACCAATAAAATGAGTTTCACTTATGCTAACCTGGTCAATTGCGCACGGTATAAGTGAAGGGATGTCCTTTCGTGCGCCAAATATGTGGGGGAAAGAGTTCGAGAATGCTGCAGTAATCTGAATGGACGCAAAGTGGATCTTGCCAATGTTGTCGCTGTCTTCAAATCCGAACACCGACTTCGCAGTTCGTGTGGTAATTGATCTTGCAACTCGGACCACGTTCGCATAGTATTCGCCGCCCATGTACTCAAGATCGGAAAAGATGAAAGTTTTCTTTGGGTCAAACCCGACAGCGATAATGTCCTTAACATTTTGGACGGTAAACTTCCTGACATCCTCAATCGATAGATTGGACTTGAAAAGGAACTTTTCATCGTCTGAAGAGTAACAGTTAGCTTAGTTGCGAAGCATATCAAAGGTGGTATACCTGTCATCTCAATGACCAATGGGACATCGAAAACATCCTGCAGCCACCTGTAAACGGGCAAGTTAGCACATACGAATCAATTAGTAAGTGGCCTATAGCAGCTTTACTTGGTGAACAAAAAGGGTGTCATATGTCCAAGGTGCATGCTGTCGCTGGATGGACCACGTCCAGTGTATAAGAAGAAAGGTCGTCCTTGTTCATATCGAGTAAGAATATCACCTAGATCTCTACAATAGGCCATAATGGTCATGTGAATATCCATGAGAAAGTCATACCAACACATAATCCAACCTTTCACTAAAGAAGACACCGCGTCTGAGTAGACGGTGAGGTCTGCAGCCAGTAACTCTCTCAAACCTCTCGAGAGTGTCACTGGTCAATTTCTTCGTTCCAAATGTCTCAATGAGCCGGTCATAATCAATATCCTGTGCCTTTCCATCGACAACTGCTCCCTCAACGTCCCAGGGTGTCACAACCTGGGATTGGGGTTTCGACACTGGCACATCGACTGAGTCATTAGAGAGACTGAGCGGTTCCAAGGAAGCCGGGTCGGACATAGTGAGACTGCATAAATTAAAAGCTGAAATCCTGTGTAATTTGAGACTAACACCGTTTCCGAGCACAGAAGTAAGGATATAAGAAAAGGAAGTGGCTCTTAAGTGTTGGGATACTAGATAATATGTCCGACCCGGCTTGCCTCTCAGTCGCTATGACTCAGTCGATGGCTCAGCGTCCGAGCCCCAATACCAGGTTGTGACAGCTTAGGACGTTGGGTGGTGACAACTACGAATTGAATGGGTCATGTTAAAGAATAAAAATTTATCAAAATATATTCTGTATCAATTGTGCTCTAAAATGTCGCTTTTGCTGAATAAACTTTTAAGGGTTGAATATACTCCATTGCATACATGCATAATAATCCGCAGATTTTCCACTGAACACCAAAACTAACAACAACTAAATAAACGAAAAAAGAGTGTAAACGTGAAGCGGAAGATCAGGAAACTAATAAATAATCACTGAACACCAATCTGCTGCCGCAGTATGTGACAAATTATACCAATCCGATATGCCCACAGCACATTTCTGTCCAAATAGAACTACACCAAACACCGTACTCTTCATACTCCCAGTTCTTCCAAAACCTTATTTCGTGTCTCTCTTGACTGCCTTCCTCCCCCGGCTCGTCGGAGTCTTCGTCTCTTTCTCGGCCCTAAGCTCCTTCAAAGTGGACTCGACGCGCGTCTCCAGTCTATCATGAAGGTCTTTCCGGAACCCAAACCCGAACAGCATCTCAATGAACACAAAGAAGGGTGCTAGTACGAGCGCCTGCAAGAGGTTATCCAGTAGCGCAGGGGCGCGCTTCTCAAACACGCCATGGCCGATAAATTGTAGGATCCAGGAGATTACGAAGAGGCCGAGTGCGGCGTAGTTTGCGGACGCGCCGTAGTTCTTGACGAGGTCTGTCCCAATGATTGAAAAGCCCAGTACGAGGGGAGCGAGTATGCTGCCGATGACGGGGTCGAGCAGGACGTAGAAGATGGCGTAGCCGACGGCGCTGAGGACGCCTAGGTTGAGGTATGCGTCGAGCTGGGTACCGAAGAGGGAGAAGAGTGGACCGGTGTTGGTGGCCAGGGCGAAGGACGTCACCATGATGATAGGGACGCAGACTGTGTGGATCCAAATATTGACTGAGTTGTCTGCTTTATGGTTAGCCAATTGATTATTGAACAAGGATCGCATGAACGGAACCAACGTACGATGATACGCGTTATAGAACGCAAGCTGATCTTCGAGGTTAAGTACAGCCATGTTGACGCAATCGATATCGAAAAACAATGGATGTAAATCTTTGAGTTGGACTAACTAGACAGTGACTGAAAATATATGTACAAAGACAATGAGGGGGTCGATTATGAATTGGGCTTACGCATTGGTGTGCGCGAAGTCTAAGCACTTGTGGACGTCATTCCGACATCCTTCTGACTAACCCTTAACCTGTTCACGTGAACGGTTGTTCCCGCCATCCGGGACAGTCACGTGTTGCGGACAATGTAGATGACGATCGCGTGGCGTCCATATGGTTCAGAAGCTGACTGCGGGGTTCCAATCGTTCGAAGTTTTTGGAGAAAGAGTTTTGAGTATCCAAGAGCAGTGCACAATGCTATTTTCAAAAGGTTGAACGATCCTCGGCGCTTCGAGAGCGACCGCGCGCCAGTCAGTACTTATAGTACATGTCCAGCGTCGGGAGAAATGGCTTCTGCTGTAGTGCAGGGATACAGGATTACGATTCTCGTCATAAAGCAATACAGTTTGTTTTGGATCGGCTCAAGTTCTAGTACGGAAAGATATTAAAGATCCCTTAAGAATAGCTAGAGGGTAATGAACAAAGAACGAATTATTATATAAATCAACATGTAATATAAGGTCATATCACACTGTCACAATAACACAACCAAAACGATAAAAACGATAAAAATTTTTTATCTTGATTCAATTTCTAGGATTTCACATACGCGTTTCAACAGCGAGGCAAACCACACCACTGCACCGGCAGCTGTCAGTCAAGCGGTGTGGCTTTGTCATTGCTTCGCATTCGCGAGTATCCGAATCCAAATATATATTGCCCTGCTCCGTGCATCCATCTTACGTCATATCAAAGAAGTCTATAACACAAGGACTGGAAAAAGTTGCACGCACACGCTTAAAATCTTAACTTTCTTCGTAGATTGTAAATTCTTTATTTTGCCTTTTTTCGCTTTCCCATTGTCTTAGCCGAATGTCGCTGATCTTCTGAAAAGAAGTGGCATCGCACAAGTGGAAGAGTACAAAAAAAAAAGGTATGCATGTAACACTAAAATTAAGAAATCCAAGCTTTTTTGTCCACGAAAGCGGAAACACAATACAAAAGTGGTAAGAAAATAACAGATATAAGAACCTCGCCTAAAAGATATCCTTCCACGATCCATTAATAAATACACATTCTCGTCTCCTGTTCACTTCCATCAACTATATAAAGCGAAAGCAATTACAAGTTGCCCAATACAATTATTTACATTCCCAGTCCCACCATAATTCCACCCGTAACAGCAACCGACAACGCGAGACACACACCCAGGAGCGACCGTCCCAGCACTAGCGACGCCACGCCGCCGATCTCGTTGCCGCTGGCCGTAGGGCCGGTGGGAGTTGTCTGCGTGGCGGTGGATGTCCGCGTGGTAGTGGAAGTAGCAGACGACCCCTGGAATGGCCGCGTGGAGGTAGTGCTCGTTTCGATCGAGACGATAGAGGAGATGGTTTCTTCTGGGCCGCCGACGCCGCCGTCGGTCGGGGAGGGTATGGCAGTGGAGACCTCAGTTGCGGAAGTCGCACCAGACGCATTAGGAATGGCATCGACGCCGGAGCCAATGGCGACAATATTTGAGTCGGTGGCGTTGAAGACTGTCTGTGCGAGTGCGACGACCTCGTTGTCTAGGTCGTAGACGACGTATACGGAGCGAAGGAATGTGTCGCCGAGGATGCTGACGCCGACAGTGCTGTCGGGCAGTACAGAGAGGAGGCAGACGTCGTCGCCGTTGGTGAATGTGATCTGGGTGCCGTCGGTGGTGACGGCGGGATAGAGAATCTCATTTAGAGGCACCTTGATCGTGATGCCGTCAAAGTAGAAGTCGATGGTCGCATTGATGGACGACACGTCGCACGATTGAATGTAGAACCCGAGCTCGGAGTTGTAGGTGCAGCCGGTGGCCTGGGCGATGGCTCGCATCATCGATGTGGGAAGATAGTTGAACGTGGTGCCGGAGTCAAGTAGAACTGCCTCAGTTGACGTTGTCAGTGTGCTGGCGGAACCGTCGGAGTCAGTAGCGCCCACTCCTAAGAGGGAGACGTAAAACTCGGACGCCTCCGTCTCGCCTTGGTACCTGTCAATCGGGATCTTTACGAGCTCGCCAGAGAACTTATTCGTGTCAATGCCGCCAAACAACACTGACCCAGTCGACGCGTCCAAGTCATTCAGCCAGAGCGAGTACGCACGCGACTCAATGAATCCTTGCTCGACAAGCAGATCAGGAAGATTCTTGTACTGCGAGCTAGGCCCCATCTGCGAGACGATTGCCTCGTTCGAAGAGTAACCGATTCCCATGATTCCCTCGGTCGCGTTAGCATTAGTTGCGATCCCCATCGTCAGATTGGTGACAGACGCATCGCCAATGTGAAAGACATCAGATGCATAGTCGCCCCTCGCGTAAGAGCCGTCACCGTAGCTAATGGAGAAACCACTCGAGATATCGTTGAAGGTGGACGAGTCCTCGGGTTCGTAGATCCCAGAGGTGGAACACGGGTCGCCGGACTCCTGGCAGAAAGCATTCTCGCCAGACTGGAGCCAGACATCAGAAGATCCGGTGTCGATCTGCAGCCGGAGGGGCTGGGGCGGTGTGCCGACGGATATGTGTGCGTAGTAGAGGGCGTCGTAGTTGTCTAGGATCTGCTCGACGGTGTTGCTGACGTCTCTGCGTTCGAGGGCTTTGCGATGACGGTTCTTGAAGGGATGGGGCGCGCCAGGGGACGGCTTTTGGCGGACAATGTCGAACTTGACAGCGCCCGCCTCAGCGGCGACGAGAGAAGCGGGGCCGGAGAGGAGGAGGATAGCGGCGACGGCGACAGCGGACTTCATGGCTATTGCGGGACGAGAGAGCAAGCGAGCGACAAGGCGACAGAGAGGAAAGGGTGACTGTCAGAGGAAGGGGCGTACTACATATAAACACAGAAGCGAGACGCAATTGGGGCAGGGCAATAGGTGGACACGGCGAAGGGGCCGAAATCAGGGCCCTTACGTGTTGTGTGATCACTGCAAGTTCCGGGCGGATTGCTCGGCGGGATTTTTTTTCCAAGGCTCTTAGCCATGCACTACGCAAGTATAAAACAAATGCATGTCTATGGCTGTAGTGCACGTGCAGCTCCACAGATGCGGTGCAGACCGCCACATATATTACGTTCGCACGTGCACAGTAGTAGGCAACACCAGCCGCCGGATTCCGAAATATGGACGACACGCGTACCGATCGAACGATAGAATTGCCATACACGTACGTAGGCATTCACTGACGCGGACGATCCTAAACACTAGAAGCTGAACCTGATCGCGGACTGCAGACCGGCCCAAGGCCTAGTGGACAAGAAT